>BJBW01009098.1:64526-96731 GCA_004320125.1 Scolopax mira
GTTTGTCAGTGTTGATGGTTGGACTTAATCTGAAAGGTCCCTTCCAAGCTGGGCAATTCTACTCCATGACTCTAACAGAGCTATAACCCACTGCTTCACTAACCCACCACAGTTTCAAGCAGACCCAGTGCCTCCATCCTGCCTGTGGAAGCTGGACTCCAGAGCTGCTGTGGAGGCTGTTAGCTGTAAGATCACCCTCTTTGTTGTGGTGATCGAGTCAGGCCCGGTGTGAGGGACCTGGCAGCCTCTCAGGAAACCTGCTCAACACTGCCCATTACCCCTGCTCAGCTCTGGTCCCCACCCCGGGCTCCCAACCGAGATCTCCACTGAGCCACCCTAAAAATAGGCAGCTCACACAACCAGCTCCTGGCCGTGGCCACTCCACCCTCAAAGCACAGCGACTAACGACATGGCTTTCTGCAAACAAAAGGAGAATTCACTCCTCCATCTATTTATAAGCTGCTTATTCACAGCTTACAAGCACAAATTCTTTTTGGATGAGGAGGTTGGGGGAAGAGATTATGCTCTTTCGGGTTCCTGCTTTGGCAGGGGGTTGGACTGGATGATCTCCAGAGGTCCATTCCAACCCCATATGATTCTGGGATTCATGTTGCCCAGAGCCCAGCACCCAAACCTGGCCATTCCTTCACCACCGGAGGTTTTTCCTCTCTCTTTCAGCTCTCGCTTCTGGTCCTGTGTCTATCTTGCCCACTGACATGCAGAGCATGACCCAATCTGAGAACCCAGATTTGCTGGTATAGCCAGGTGTACTCTGGTTCCACTAGCACAAAGCACCTTTATATTAATATAAAATGTTCATAGTTTCTTCACTCTGACTCACAGCATATCTACAGGACGAAAGGCACCACTGGACACTTTGTCTAGGGAAGCATTCCCAGCTCTTGGCTATGAGAACAACAGTGGAAAATGGCTGGCTATAGACCAGGTTAAAAGTCTCCCTGCCTTGTTGCCCAGCTCCACGCAACTGCTTCACTTTAGTAAGAGCTCCTGCTGCTGCTGCCTGGCTTCTGGAAGCTTCTCTGACACTTCCATCACAAGCCTGGAGAAGTCTGCAAAATCCACTACAAAATAAGCAATGCATTAGTCCACCTTCCACAACTGTCTCAGCGAGTTGCCTGCAAGCCACAGGTTGGTCGATCAATACACTGCATATCCAGAAGCCAAAGATACACCTGGCTAAGCCAGCTCTCCCTAACTTACGAAAAAAGACTGTGTTTATTAAAGGTTTCCTGTCCAAAAGTGCAAAAATAACTATTAGTACCATTAAAATGATGGATGTCTCCATGGCATTTGGCCACAGGAACTTCAGCTTGGCCGACAGCTCTGTTTCAGTCCCCAGAAAGACTGGGAGAGCAAAACCTGGCAGCTTTCAGCAAACAGACCTGGAGAAGCCCCGAGCCTTCAGCATGGCAGATGGTGGGAAGGCAAATGGGTTTTAAAGGCAGCCAGCTCCACCAGCCATGAAGAAGTGGCAATGCTGCCCTCAGCAGTCCACCTGCACCCCTGGGTGGCCAACCTGCGCTGAAGCTGTCATTACAGCACTTAAAAGAGGTGCCACACAGATACTGCCTCACCAGTTCCACACCCACACTACTTTTTGGCCAAATTCAGCCTGGTTTTCCTGGTGTGGGACCAGCTGAGCACATCACATCCTCCTTAGCCAGCTCCCTGTGACGGGCTGAGAATGGCTGGAGAGCAGCCCTGAGGAGAAGGACTTGGGAGTACTCGTGGATGAGAAGCTTGACATGAGCTGGCAGTGCGTGTTGGCAACCCAGTCCTGGGCTGCATCAAGAGAAGTGTGGCCAGCAGGCCACAGGAGGTGATTCTGCCCCTCTGCTCTGCTCTGGTGAGACCCCACCTGGAGCACTCTGTCCAGCTCTGGAGTCCTCCACACAGGAAGGACATGGACCTACAGAGGGCTACAAAATGATGAGGGATGGAGCACCTCTGCTGTGAGGACAGGCTGAGAGAGCTGGGGGTGTTCAGCCTGGAGAAGAGAAGGCTCCAGGGATGCCTTATAACAACCTTCCAGAGGGGTCTCAAAAGAGCTGTTTGGATCTCTGCATCTCCCACCACATCTCTGATGGGATGAGTTCAGTTCCTGCAGGAAAGGAGCGGGGTCCCTGGCTTGGTAAACCCTTGTAAAGCCCAGCTCAGACCTGAGCAGCAATGAAATCCCACTGCTCTTTGTCACCAAACACTCCAAAGGGCATCTCATGCTCTTACAATTTCTTGCCTCTATTTATGGGCAATTCTTGCACATTTTGACAGTTGCCTGTTCACAGCTGGTGTCACAACTTCTGACTAAAAAGCCTTCACAGTCATGACTCTCTGCTTGATCAGGCTTTTGCACCACAAGAGAGAAGAAAAAAAAAACCCTAAACAACAGAACATGTGATTAAAACAAGAGCCAAAAGGTGGCTCAGAAGAATAAAGCCACTTGAGCTGCTTTTGTAAATAATTTTATTTCAAGTATTGGGGGAGCGGGTGTGAAATTAAAGACTGTTAAACATTGATCAAGGTCAATTCAAAGTTCAGAAAAGCACTCCAACAGGCCCTCCTGAGTGTATGGACACAACCAGTCCTGTTCCATTTTCACACATCACCAGTCAAAAATCTAACATTGTACCCCATACATCACTAGCCACTCCATACTAGCTTAGCAGGTCAACTCCAGTATTTTGCCCCCCTACTCAGATCCTATTAGTTAAAGAAGCCTTTGAAAATCAGAACCACAGGAGCCTTGCCAGGGTTGGCAGAGCTCAGAACCTTTATTATCTCACACCAGTTTGGAGAAAAGGAGCAAGTGTAGAGGATTTAAAACCAGTAGTACCTTTTACAGGGTTTTCTGGCCAAGTGATGGAGCTTTTTGCACATTTAAATGGATCCTGAACAGGGAAGGGTTGACTTCTTTAGTTCTCTGCCCTCAGTTACATGACAAGCAACCATTTCATCAATTAAAATACTGCATGGATTTTAGTTTCTGCAACTCCTCCGCCGGTTAGAAGAGGACTAACTTTCTCCCATTATATTCATTTACGTTCCTGGGGCTGGAGAGAGCCCCAGCACACACCCTCCATTCATACTGGCAGGCAACAAACAGAGCCTGGATTAAACAGAGAACATGCTGCATGGGCTCGGCAGCCACTCAGAGGCTGGGCAATCAAAGGACTGTGTGTGTACCCCCCGCCTCTGCCCTTGCTAAGGCAATCAAAGCAGTGAATTATCCTTAAGGGCTCTGTCAGATCAGGTTTCAAAGTTGATCATTTCCCCGCACAAGAACACAGGCTTAGTTTAAAACCAAAACAAAACATTAAAAGTGCTCCCCGTTTGCTTAAGACTATAAAGTTGCCTTGTTTTGCTTAAAAGAAAATTTAAAAATAAAACCGACAGTCTGCATTATCTGTGCTTCTCCTATCACATCAGAATGAAAAGGCTGTACCCCAAAATTGCCTCAAAGAGTACTTCACCAGTTCAGTGAGAAAACTGTGACTGCACAGCCTGCCAGAGCTGCTGAGAAGAAATGGTTAGACCTGTCCCCAGGCTCCTCTCAGCACCGAAACGCCGACCCCCATCTCCCAGTGACACAGAGAGAGAGAAAAATGTTCTTTTCCTGGTGTTTGGGTGACACACTCTGCAAGCTATTTTGTTATCTCCTCTCCCTTCCCTCCCTTAAAACCTCACAGCTTGCGATGGCAACGGAGAGTTTAAGCCGAGCCAGGATGAGGACACACCATCCCTTACACCCTCCTCTGCTCCTGGGTGCAAGGGTTTTCTTTTCTACCTCGCTGTTTGCAGAGCACACAGCACAGAGGCCTTCACACCCCGATAGGCTTCAGGTGTTTGAACAGTTCCACCAGGAGTTGTGCAATGCCCCAGGAATCTCAAACAGCCGCCCTCTCTCTGGCTCTCTCTTCTCCCTTGGCAAACGGGCAGCGAAGAGTTGTTTGGGCAAAGGGGACCAACGTGTGAGGAGATCAGAGCTTGCTCTGGCCAGAAAGCATTCCTGGCAGCTGAGGGCCTTGGAAACCCCCTCGCACAAGGAGGGCCTTGGGAAATCACCCAGCGAGAAGTGCCTCGGACCGAAAACATTCATCGCTGGCAGCATCAATTAAGACTTGTGCTTTAGAGGTGCACAAAGTGTCCAGCCCTTTCTCTACTACAGGAGATAAGCCTAATTTGGCTTGGAAAGAGAACTTTAACTATTTAGGTGCAGTCACCCAGGTTTGATATGGAAAAGGAACTTTAACCGTTTAAGTGAAGTCACTCGGACAAGTTTTCAAACTGGGGAAGAAAGAGTGGGGATAAAATTCATTACGATTTTCACCTCTGCTTGTTCAACAGAAGTCCTCACTACAGGAAGCTGCACCAACCATGGGGTCATCTCCCAGACATTCCCAACACCTGCTTTTTGCTCTTCTCCATCTCCTCTCCCTCTTGGGGCTCACCTGTAGTCGTGGGTGAGGGTGACACAAGACTCCTCCTTCCTCAGCCTGGCCAGGAGCGCTCCACCCTCCAGCTGCAGCCTGACCAGCCGGGTGTCCTCAAGGACGTTCTTCATCAGCTGCCGGTAGTTCCTCAGCAGCACAGCTGCCTCCTGGAGGGAGGGCAAGAGCAGGATGAGTGGCTACTGCAACCTACAGGCAACAGGGGACCAGGCAAAAACCAACGCCCGACCCAAAACACACGCAAACCAGCTTGGCCCATCCCAGGAAAGAGGGAGCTTGGTTTCCATGGATGTTTCTCTCAAGCCTACCAAGCCCAAAGGGATAAACTGTGCATGCACGCTCTCGATACTTTCCCCCCCAGACTAAAATTGAATCCCAATTCCTCTCATTGTCCATGCTCTGTTTACTGGACATAGAAAAAATAAGCTTTCCAGCCACGTTTCCCACTCACAGGTGGCTCCTGCTGTTCTCAGAGCCTGGACCTGTCCGGCTCTTGTACCTTTCTCCTCTTCCCACTCCCAAATGTCTGTTCTGGAGGCAGCAAAGCTGGAACCACAGCACAGCCTTGTCTCCAGCAACACCATCTATGGTGCCACCTAACTTTCTTCCAGGCCATTCAAGCCACCCTGGTGTAGCAGAGCCTGAAGCAGCTGCTCAGTAGTGGGGACACCAAAGCTAGTACCAGCTGTGGAGCTGCTAAGAACATGCTCCAACGCTGGAGTGAGCGACCAGCACAGATGAAAAGATCTCCTGGGGGGATGCTGAGGGGTCAGAGAACCAGCTTCTACACCCAGTGGAGGCTCTATCACTTCATTTAGATTAGCATCTACTAGTCCTGCTGTCCCCATGGAAGACACTGCTACTACAACTTATAAATTCAAAGCTACAGCTTTTCTGCATTATCCAGCCTCCTGCTCTCTCCTGTCCCAGGCCCAGCCCTGACAGGGGGGAAGGGACTCGCTCACCTCAGCTCTTGCTGGTAATTTTCCAGATTCCACTTTATGGATGGCCCCCTGGAGGAAGGCACAAGCACCTTGGCATCCTTGCAGCAAATGTTCCAGTTTCTACAAGAAGAAAGGACCAAAGCAAAGATTATTGTCTCACAGCTGACAGGAAAAGGTGTATTTTCAGCTTGCAGCTGGTTAAAAGCACAGAAATCAAGAGAGGATCAAGCACATTAACCCAAGGGTTCAATTATGCCATTCAGTGAGGCTGCATCAGCAAAAAGAGGCTGATCAGAGGCTTCAGAATCCTCACTCTACACCAAGGCCTCTTCTACACTGACATACTCATGGCTTGTGTGGGTCATGCTTAACAGAAAAGTTGGTCTTTAGTCCCACAATCTTCCACTATTAGCATTTTTTGTAAGTTCCCACTAAGACGAATCACTATGCACGAATTTTGGAGGAACAAAACACAGAACAAGCAGTTGGAACTTCTCTACTTTAAATAATTTCTCTTCATATTAAAAGTAATGTAAACTAACGATTAGGACACTGGAAGGCTTCCACAATTAAGTAAACTACTGAAAAATCCCAAGTCCCTCCTCCCCTCGGGGCGGGGGAGGGAGGAGGAGGAAAACAAATCAAAACAAACCAAACCCCAAACATTTCACAGGAGTTTATAATACAGTACATTTTAGAAAAGCCTAAATATTGTCAGATGCTACCCTTTAGCCAACTGAAATCAGAGAAGGGAAAAACAGCTATTCCAAAACAGGCACTCTCAAAACAAAACACACGCAGAGGAAAAAAAAAAAAACAACAAAACCAAAACCCAGCTGTTTGAATCTTTACTGAACTGAATTCCCTCCTCCCTGAGTGCTGGAAGAACCCCAGCAGTGACAGATGAGCAGGCAGGATGCAGGTGAGATCACCCAGACAGGAAATAATGGTGTTTGCCACAGAGCTGCAGATCACACAGCACATCATATAAATAGGCGACCCATACAGACCGACTCCTGCACTAACTCCCTCTGGTAACATCTTGTGTGTTAAGATGCAAGGCACCAACAAGAAGTATAATCAGAGAATCATTTTGGTTGGAAAAGACCCTTGGGATCATCAAGTCCAACCATCTACTCTACAAAGTTCTCCCCCACAGTCTGCTTCTTCCTTCAAGAATTATCCTTCTGCGTGGCCAGAGCGCCTCAGCTCTCCAGCTTTTCTCAACTCTGCCCAGAAAACTAATCCCTAATCCCTTGCAAAGCTTCTCTGCTTCCTCACTGCCAAATAAACCTCAAATCCAACCCCAGGCACCAAGATCAGGCTCCTGTATTGCCTCAGCACGAGTCGACACTAGGACTCTTAGACTCAAGTTTGAAAAATGGGGTCTAAAATAATCTGGAAAAGAGAAATTAACATTTGGCACATGCCAAGTGTAACCACTGAAGCTTGCCAGCAGCATCACAGTGGTATGAGCAGTGATATCTTCACCTGCTTCAAACACTGCACTCTGATCCCCACCAAAAGACCACAGAATATTTTGGAAGCAGAGAGGATGGTTCTGTAACCAATCGGGGTGAGCAAATCAAACGCGATGTTGAGACAGCTAATTTTTGTCCAGATTTACAGAGACTTAATCCTGCCTAGTCTCAGCGTGTCAAATCATGTCTCAACACAGCTTTTAAAGATCCACGGGACCTGTGTTCCCTCCGTGGCACAAGAGTACACAGAACTAGGGGTTGGTGCCACAGATGCAACTTTTGTGGCCTTCTGGCAGCCTGCACATACCCTGCTGCACAGCACAAGCATCCAAATTGATTATCAGCAATTTCCAAAGTCTCACTCCTGCCAGAATTTCAGTTTTTACCCCTTGGTAAAACCTCTCTTAGCCTGGTCTGGGGAACCTTCTCCAAAACCAACGGGATCTAACTGTTTTTATGATGCTCGAGTTAATTGTTGGTTCAAAGGCAACATGATACCAACGCCCTCTCTTGAGATGAGCACAAGAAGTGTCTGCCCTTAAGCCTCACAGTGTCACTGAGACACGGTGCCACTGTCCATCACACAAAACAGGACTCTGTTTCTTCCTCTTCTCTTCAACATAGAGTCAAACCCAAATTAATAGAGGTCAAGCAGATGAGTTAAAAACAAAGATTTTAGTTCCTGCAGTCGTGCCAATAGGTCGCAGTGTGCATCCATTTAATGAAGACAATTAGTATTCTTTTGATTAATTCCTTTGCATACATAGCTCTTACAGGAACCATTGTCTCTTAAGGCTTCTAGTTCAGCTCTTGACAAGCTCCTCTTGCTTCAGCTCCCTTACCATGCCATTTCTTCTCTCAGATACCAAAGAACATGAGACATCCTACTCACCATGCGAAAGCTTAACCAGTCCCGGTGGCAATAGGGGAAGGTCCCATCCAGTTCCAGAGGCAGCTGTGAGCTGTCTATGTGCTTGTGGAGGGATTTCATGGAGGTGAGAAGTTCAAACTGCATAGAAATAGAAGCAATAAAAGTCTGTTTGCATTAGTGTGCGAGTACTGGAGGAGGAGGGGAAGGTTAACAACAGACAGCACCCTTTATTTATCTATCTTGCGTAGAAACAAAGCACAGAGTATATCTGCAATACAACTACAGCATGAAGGAAAAAAAATAATAAATCAATTCAATCTTAGAGCAGCTCTCTGTACAGCTTAGTGGGCGAACCTGGAGGGAGTGCAGGCTACAACACGCTCTTTCACCAAGCGGAACATCTGGGCTGGAAGCCTGGCAGCAACCAGCCCTCTCCAGAGCCAGAACCTCCCAGGGTAAGCACAGCAACTCCTCACACGTTCCCACACTGGCCTGCAATTTGCATATGTTAAGAGCTGGAGAGGTTAAATCCAGCCCCCAGCCTCCCCATCTCACTTCCTGGAAAAAACAGTCTGGCAGAGGAGCCTTCCCCACCCTCCCCTCTCCCTTCATCGCAGTGACTATTTGCTTCAAGTATTTATTTCCTGGATCTTGACACAGATAACTTGCCTTCTGTGAGCCTGTAGAAGCTCAGAGCGCTTTTATACTCCTCAGAGAATCAGTCAAGTGCTCCTGCAGGTACCTGGAAGCCAGCCCAGAGGCTCGGAACTCAGGTGCAGACATTTAACCCCCACACACACACACACACTGTCAAGTTTCCACCTCCTTGGGAAATAGCGATGCTGCTTCCAATTCCTCCCGCCTGCCGATGGCTTTATTAGCCCTTGCTCCATTCCCTCCTCCACACTTTGGATTTGTTCAGTGTGTTTAATGCCTTCTCTCGCTCTCCCTGCCTGCGCCCCCCCTTTCTCACTTCAAATTCTTCCACATGGGGGCAATCAGGAAATGGACTAACAGCATTTGTTACTCTTTCAGGGCACCGCGCACGCAGCAGAACTCATGCTGTTCATGAGGTCTGCATCCATGGAAGCCAGAAGGGAGGTCCTGGCCTACTCTAAAGTCTACGGGGTTTCAACAGGCACAAAATTTCACTCCACTCTTGTAGCTTGTAACAGTCCCAGAGCAGAGGGAGGTGCTGAGATCCATCTATTAACTCACCACCAAGAATGGCTGAGAGCCTACGCTTCTCACACAGCTATGGGATGCCAAGGCAGATTTACTTCTAGCTGGGGGCTTCAGTGATGTTGTGAGGACTTTGGCTCCTCCATTAGCACCTCCATTCCCAGACATTTCAGCTGGAAAGGGAGCCTCACACATACACATCTCCTCTTCCCCCTCTCACAGGAGCTTCAGCCGCTGACAGCAGCGGCTACAAGGAGAGCAAACACCAACATCCAGGAAAGCAACAAGTACCTTCAAAGGATGGAGTCCAGGATTTAGCCCAATGTGATCTCTTCCTCACCAAGGATTTTCCCCCCTTTTTAACAGGAGAAGGTGAAAAGCATCTGTCTCTGTTACTGTTAATTGTGCAGGCCTCCTCCTCCTCCCAGCTATCCAGTTCCCAACAAACCCCCTGTGCTTCAGGGCCCCAGCAGACCAACCTAATTATGATGCAAATGTCACTGATGGACACAGCAATAAACACAGCCTGACAGAAATACACTGAACTTGCATATAACCCTATAAATACCACATCCCTAAGAGACCCCAACGATAAAATGCAGAGAACAGCTACAGAGATTTCATCTGAGAGCAAACATGCGTCGGCAGATGGAGAACAAAACAGAGGACATCAGGAGTTCCCCACAACCCCTGCATGAATGGGTCCATTACCTGTCCTGCTGGTGGCTTCTCCATCCGAAAAGTCAGATCCCTCTCAACCAGCAGCAGTACTCCATGGATGCAAGGAGGTTCCATGTCCTAGGACAGAACAGAGTGCAGATCCATTACCCCTCTGCCTGGGATGCTGAGGAGAACGTACTGAATTGGGTTTGCACAAGAGGTTGCAATTTAACCTTCAAAGGCATTTAAAAGCCTGGAAAAGTCACCAGGTGTAGGAAAGGTAGTTTGCTTCAGCTCAACTAGTCCTGCAGTATTTAAGGAAGCAATGAAAGAGGTCAGGTCTTGGCTGTACTAAAAAAAAACCCCTGCCTTCTACACAGGGAAGTGTGTCGAGGGGAAAGAAAAGAATGACGTTCAGTGTGCAAGTTTTTGTCATGATAACTTTCCTGGTCACTTCTCCTAACTGAAAGGAAGTGGGGTGCCAAAAATGTCATCTTTACTTACTGCCAATTCACAATCAAGGACTTGCATCCTGTTGCTACTGTTAAACCGACAGAAGTTCCAAATACAAGGGACATCTGGCAGCTGTAGTTCAAACTGGAGCAGCTCTCCAATTAGAGAGGAACTTTCCAGGGAAGTGAGAAACAGGCACAGAGAGCCACAGCAGGAAAAGGGAAATGTAGTAGAAAGATCCAGACCGTGGAGACAGGGCCCACTAAATACATGATGCCTGGATCTGGAGAGGAGAAGAGCCATTTGAACTGCCGTTCCACACGGGTAAGTAAGAGCCATCCTGTCCAGATGTCTCCTGGATGGTCTCTTGGCCTTTGCAAATATGGCTCGAGCTGCAAGGAACCTGCCAGGCAGCAAGGGAACCCTGCTTAAACAAACAGTTGAAATAAAAGGTTAAATATCTGACGTGAGCGGCACAGCCAGAGCACAGAGACAAGAGCACCAGCAGAGACTGGGCTGCCTGACACTGGGCCCAGTACAGCAATTAAGGAGCAATGCCAACACCAGGAGATCAGTTCCACCAGGGAAATCTGCAGCAGAGTCTAGAGCAGAGGAAAAGACCTCTCTCACCTAATCCTAAAACATCCTTTTGAGCTGGCAGGAAAAAATCCCAACTGAAACACATTCCAAAACCTGAGAGATTTCTGTCTTCTCTAATCCCTTCCTCCCAAGCAAATTACTCCCACTTTCACTGTTATCTGAACACTGATCAAAAGAATTTATTGCATAATTAGGCCATATTAGGTAAATACTAAAATTCATCTGAAGAGAGGATGAGAGGTATCACAGCTGTAACAGCAGCTCTAAATTTGTCTGAATCCTCTGAAAGGATGAGGATCAGCCACAGTTTCCAGACATTTCAGGGCACTGAATAAATTTATTCTTTCACAACCCCTCCTCTAATCCGAGAGTCATGAGATGTGCAATATGAGTGAGGGAGAAAGGTAGTGGTGGTGTAACTGGAGGTTACAGCAACAGCCAAAACACTCACTTGCTTGTTTGTTACTGCTGAAAATAGAGACTGAAAAACCATTCATAAATAAAGCTGTCAGAAGCTCAGAGGTTTCCAATTCTAAAGACATTGAGTATTTTTCATCGTATTTTTGTCTTTACACAGCTGAAGATTAGTCAGTGTCATCCAGCACTGATGGAGCAGTTGGACTAAACCAGTTTACAGGAGCACCTCGGGAGACAGGCAGGACTGGAGGCAGCAGGATGCTGCTTGAGGAATCTTTCCACACGATCCCTTCCCACCTTTCTTAACAAAACCAGGTCTCTGGAAGCAATGAAACAGAGTCCCACGTATGGAAGTGAACTTCTCCCCTCCCCAAACAGGCACAGCATGGACAGAGCAGAATAGAGGGGCATCAACAGGAGCTCAGAGAGGGTAGACATCCCTCGCTTTGAAAAAAGAATTAAATGCTTTTTTCCATCTTTCTCAGACTGATGGTTTTTGGTTTCCTGATCCAACGGGAAGCCCATGGCAGGACTTAACATCCACGGCATGGCATGAAGCACAGGCTGCCAGAAACGCCTGTGCAGGTGGGACAGTCCCCAAATACCACGGTCACTCTCCAAGTGACCACTTTTAATGGGGTAATAGGAGGTCCCAGGTCTTTAATGTCAGGTTACCAAGGTCCTCTGGCCTTCAGCAGTAACAGGGCACGCAAATACACCTCGTGAACAGAAAGGGTTGCACAGATTTTTCTCAACTCATCTCAACTGCAGAACTCAACTCCCCCCACCCCTGAGGACAGAGAGGACAAGAAGCTTCCACCAGTTCACTACAAGGGTCTAGGGAGAGCGACTGACAGTCTCCCTGTGCTGTGGGAAAGCTGTCTGCAAGCACCAAAAGTTGTCTATTAGCACTTTAAAAAGTCCGTTTGTGCATTTATTCCAGGAAGATGGAATTGTGGAATATGTATTTCCTCACGCTGCCAGATCTTCACCCAGAAAACTGTGGGATCAAAGTCTTCCTTCCCCGGGGAGGTTCTCCAGGGTTAACAGATTCAAGCACTGCAGGAGGAAGGGGCTTGGCATTAGGTCATCCCATCTGTATTTACCCACTGGGAAGCAGAGCTCCTCACCACTCAAGAGGAAAACATCCTTTCAAAATGGAACAAGCAACACTGGGTATCAACATTTAACAGATTCCAGACACACTATTAGAGTAGGCTTCACAAAAGCCACGAAATCCAGCAAACCTTGCTGTGTCCTGGAAACCTTGGCTTGCCTTGCTGCAGGTACAGTCAGTTTGCTGTATCTTTCTATCCCTGTTTCAGGGCAGGTGAGAGCACTGCTGGTAAATGCTGCAGATCCCCAAAAGGCTCAGAGGAGCCAGGGGATTATTCCTGTGCCCCAATCGAATGATGAACCAGCTGAACAGGTCCTGTTTATGGAGTCTGCAGAAGAATCATGGTAAGGACCAAAAAGCCACAGGCAGGGTAATCAGCCTGTGTCTGTCCCTGTCACCTGGAGCACCCCCTCAGCCCCAGCAATCTGGCTGGCAGCACATTAACCCCTGAGAACACCCTGAGACAGGCTCTGCAAAATCCCTCCCTCCCTCATTTTGGAGGGTAGGAAACTTAAGATGGGAACAGCTTTATTCCTGCCATACTTGTAGGAGACTGGAGACCCAAAAAAGCACATTGTGACTCAACATGTTATTGATTTCCAAACCATCCCACTAAGACACAACCGTACAATTTCTGCAGGCAAAGAAATGCTCAAAAGTTTTAGCAAGCCCACTGCTATGTGGGCACAACATAAAAGAGAGGAGAATTTGCTCTCTACCTCTGCAGAAGCAGAGCAGGGCACCAGATGACTCCTCCAGCCTGGAGAATGAATACACTGATAGAGCTCACAGCACCACCCAGCCCAGGAAACAGGAGGACAAACCTCTGACTCAGCCCCAACCCTCAGATGTGGCACCGAAGCACATAAACCACAGAGACACCAGCCTCATTAAAGCATTGCCCTGATCCAGTTTGCAGAGTTTGAGTCCCAAGAGACCAAAGCTCCGATTTAAAAGGAACACCTGCTTAAACAAGATTAGTCACAGCTACAACCCAGCACCTCCTTGGCTTTTTAACACCAGCAGAGAGAAGCTATCTGGGAGCAGGGGCAACACAACCCACTTGCTTTCCAAGTGAGTGATATGAAAGCCTTTGACCTGAAGCACTATAGAGTTACAGCCGATTCCAATCATTCCCTGACACCACATCAACAGCTGCACGAGCTCTTTCACCTGCCAACAAGCTGGGTCCTTTGCCTCACAAAGGCTTCTCTTCCTGCCTTCTCTGTGGTGGGCAAAAATCCCTTCCATGGGACAACATCTCCAAGCATGACAATCTGTGACAGCGTTCAGACTCGGTACAGGCTGTTCTCAGCACAGAGACAGAAGGGGTGTTCTCCCCTAACTCACTCTTGCTTAGGGTTTTGGGGTTTTTCTGCAGTCTGGCATGTCCAGGTCACCCTCCTTAAACAGGGCTGGGTGCATAAATCCACCTCCCCAAGCCAACTGGAAGCCAGGTGGCAGATGGAGCATCCAAGCAAGACAGTGAACCAGTCTGTGTCCCTGTGCCCAAGCTCCAGGCTCACCTGCAAAATGCTGAATGCCTTGAAGAGAGCAGGAACCGGCGAACACCGACGGGCATCCACGAGAACAGTCAGCCCCAAAGCCTGACATTCTGCTCTGCAAGGACAGAGAAAAAGAGGTCACGTTTGTCACCAAGGAAAATCAAAGCCTATGGAAACAGAACCCCTACTCACGGCAGGGTGAAAAAATAAAAATAGTACATTAGGTTTCTATGACTAACTGGTTACCTTCTCCTAACCAAAGTGTATACATGGAAACCACCACCTGGATTGCTCAGCTTTTGCCATTTCCACCTGAAATTCCCTTTATCAATGGTTTAAAGGCTTAAAAAAAAAAAATATCACCAACAGAAAGTTAGGTTTATTAGTATAATCATCCAAGAGTGAAACAAAGTCTCAGCAGAGCCCCAGAGGGGCTGGGGAGGAGAGTCTGTCATAGTGAGAGGAAGAATAGCTGCAGCAAACTCCAGCTTGCAGACTCCAAAAAACAAGTCAAGGCAGATTTTCTCAAGCTTTGCAGATCCTCTCTCCCTCTCAGCTTAGAGGCCTAACCTTAAAATATCATGTCCCAACACCGTATCACTGAGCTGCTGCATGACTGCCCCATCACACCTCTCAAATCCCATTTTCGGAGCTAATGAAGGGTAACAGGAATGGCTCAGATTCTCCCACACCACGTGCAGGGGGCACACAGGAAATAGCTCCCACACCACACTGAGCACCAGCCAGTTCACCCCAGCGGGAGATCCCCACCTGTATCATTTCAGGACTGCCTGGACCAGGTCTCTAGGCCAATAAAGCCAACCTGTTCCACTCACTGCCTCAGTTTCCACAGCCCTGAAAGGCAAAGGGACACAGCAGCATCCCCCCTGCCAGCCCACGGGTGTCACCAACCTGGGGATGCTGTGCAGGTAGAGAAGAAGCCGCACAAGCTCAGTGGTGTTGCAGTGGGGGTTTAACCAGGCCGTGTTCCTTGTTGTTATTATGGCCACTGCACGGCCTGATTTATCTCTGGTACCTGTAAAAAAGAGGGGGAGGAAAAAAAGAACACAGGGAAGTCAACAAGAACCCCATTCTGGGTGGGTGTGTGTCTCATATTCCCCTACTACCACCCCACCACCTTCTGGAAATGCTCCACAGAACTGGATATGCTGTACATTGCAATAAACACCCTGCCAAAGTACCCAAATTATACAATCACAGAATGGTTTGGATGGGAGGGGACCTTAAAGATCACCCTGTTCCAATTCCCTGCCACAGAAGCCCCCTCCAACCTGCCCTTGAACCCCTCTCCAGGGATGGAGCAGCCACAGCTTCTCGGGGCAACTCACCACCCTCAGAGTGAAAAATTTCTTCCTGAGATCTCATCTCAATCTCCTCTCTTCCAGTTTGAGCTCATTATCCCTCATCCTATCACACCATGCCCTTGTAAAAAGTCCCTCCCCAGCTTTCTTCAGGCCTTTTCTTCAGGGCTTCTAGGCCCCCTTAAGCAACTGGAAGATGCTCTAAGGTCTCTCAGCCTGTCCTCATAGGAGAGGTGTTCTAACTCTCAGACCATCTCTCTCCCCATCCAAGGGACAAGCACGTGAGCTGACAGACAAAACAGACACAGATGGACAGCCCCAAGCACAGAAAACTGCCCTGGTGAGATCTCAATCTGTTACTAGGATCTGACTTGAGTAAGGGCCACAGACACAGATGGGCATTGCTTAGAAGCGGGGCTTTCTACCTCCCAGGGACCAGATGATTCAAGAAGAGAATGCAGAAATGAAACTCTCCTGAAAGGAAAATTTCTTCCCAACTCCATCAGCTACTAGTTTAAGTAACTCTTATTCATTATTCATTCTAAAAGTTATCCTTTCTAACATAATTATTCTATCATTAGCACTGTGTAACATAAAGCATTCAGCATGACCTCGGGTGTGAGGATTGCCCACTGAAATCCAGGAGGAGACATGAGAGATGTCAGCCAAATCCAATGCTGGTTCTGCAGAAAATGGGACTCCTCTTAGAGGAGAGCTCCCTCCAAAGTGGTATCAAACCCAAACCTCGCTTGTTCAATGCATTTCAAGTGCCCATCCCTTCCTCCCACATTCAAATGCATCTGCCCCGTGTAACATTCATACTTTATGACAGAAACCTGTGACAAAGGGAACAACCAGAGCATCAGACAATAGTCAGGCTTCTACAATCGTAGGGCCTATGAGATGCCTCTCTCAAACCCTGTCATTTTTTGGCTCTCGTACACAGCACAAAAGTTTCCAGCCTGATCAGCAGACCAGAAGATTAGAAATCCTCCTTTGGAATTTGTTCTAACACTTTACCTCACAGTGCAAAGTTACATGTTTGAACATACCATAACTCTGCCCTGCGCTTGGTTTTTTCCTTCCACCTTTTTCCAGAAGACTGGAAAAATCTTATTTCCCTTTCCTCCTCGGCACAAGGGTGTTTTCACCTCATTCTCAATCATCTTACGAGATAAAAAAACCCCACCTTCCAGTCTCTTGCCATAAGACACCCCATTCAGTTACAAGAAAGGGCTGTCACCCTTTTCTGCACCACCTCCAATATTCCCCATTTCCTTTCCTAGTTACTGGGTGTTTGGTTAAACCCAACAGAGCTCTTGTGTGGGCCCTGCACACCCAGCCATCCCGGCTGCTCCGTCCAACAGCCTCAGCTTTATTTGCCACTCTGCCAAGATTTGTCCCATGCAGAAGTTTCATCTGCAGCAATTCAATACTTTTTGCTGGATCAGATGCAACCACTGAATACCTGCAACTGATCTCAGCAGAACAATTCTGGGAAGTCCTCCCTTGGTGGCCAGTTTTGTCATCTGCTATTTAGCTACGCTCTCGTTCGTCCCACACGTCGCTCATCCACACTGCATTGGGGTCACTCCTTTCAACACTACGTGTCAGAAAATCAAATGTTTTCTAAAAATCTGTTATATCCAGGCAGCTATATTCAGTCAGCCAAACTTCTAATTACCAGGAATAAAACTGGTTTTACAAGAGCACTGGCAAACGGCATCATCTACGCTCTTATCCTTTAATTATCTACCAAGTGAATCAAGTTTCTATTGTTTGGACCAGGCCTGATGTCAGGCCCAGCAGCCCATCATTAGCTGCACCGTCACTCTTCCCTTTTTGAACCACTGGCATGAGCCCACAGATTTGGCATTTCTGACTCACACACACTTGGTTAACATTTTGAGGCTCCTGGGAGTGAGTTAACATGACTTTCATGAGCGGGAAGTTCTACTTCCTGTCCTTCCCATCCAGAAACTTTAGAGGATTCAAGAAGTGGTGCTTCTGGAGAGGTTTGGAATGGAGTGGAACTGGCACCAGCCTGCAGCACGGCAAACAAAAGCTCATCTCCCTTGCCCTGCTTCCCAGATACTTTCTGGCCGGGCTACTCACCGGGCAGGCAGGCAACTCCACTCCTCAGCACCTCGGGGTTCACATCCTTGCCGATGGTGGGTGCTGAGCGAGCACCCCAGGCAGCTGGGGACAGCGGGGGGGTGATGGCTGTTGAGGTTTCCTCCGGAGCTTTACTCCCTGCTTTCAGCACATCCCTGCCACTCGCTTCTCTTCTCCTCTCTGCCCCTTCCGACACCACGCCTGGAAGACAAGCAGCAGTGAGAAGCAGAGGTCCCAGGTAAGTCCCAAACTGGGGAGGGACGTGCCCCCAGTCCCAGTTCTCTGCAGCTCCTCCAGTCCTCATGCCAGCAGCACCCACGTTCCAAAACTGGCCGTAACATTAGAGCTACTGTAATTCTAAAAGAATAAACCGATTTATTGTCAAGTTTGCAAGCGACAAAACCTCAATTCAGATCAGGATCTCTGCAGGCAAAAGTCATTTTCCCAGGTAACAGATCAAGCCCGACGTGTCTGCTCACAGCCCAAAAGCCTGGCACAGCACAAGGCCCTGGCGAGGCTCCAGTGGCTCCAGGACACCGAAGGGATAAAACCAGCTTCTGAGAGGGAGAGCTGCTCCCTCAGAGCAGAATCGTCCTCCCAAAACCCACTTTCACATCAGTTCCTGAAAACATGAAGTCAACTCGAGGCTGACAGATCAGCTGGGAATTAGCCAAAGAGACTTTGTCTGCTCATCCCGATTTTTTTTAATTAACAGTTAATGTGAAAAATCAAAAACCTATTTTAAAGCCCTGAAGAACAGGATGGTCACACCAGCCAGATCTGTTTGAGAACTGGAGGAAAGGCTTCCTTTGCCTGACACCTCGGCTCTAAAGTACAAGTTATCAGAACCAGTAATTCTAAAATTAAATATCTTAGCTACTACATAGAAACCAATGCTAGTTTTATCAAGTTTCAATTTTCATGTCAAAGTACCTGGAGAGAAAGGAAAAAAAAAAAAAACAACAATCTACCTACGGTGCAAGAAGTATTATTCCCCATTTCCCAACATTAAAAGAGTTGGAAACGATTCATCTTTAGCATCCTAAGTGCACAGTTAGGCTGTTCCACTCTTGGCAGAAAGATAAACTAGAGAAAAGGCTAAAAGGCTAAACTTCACTGAAAATCCTGATACTTCAGTATCTACCAGCAAAAAAAAAATCAACGTCTCTTTAGAAAAATAAAAGAGTGGGGTATTTATTTGCTTGCTGTGAAGTCAGACATTTTAATTGCTATTTAAAATTGACTTCAACCATCCTACCTTCCTGCTGCATCAACAACGCTGACAATTGACTCAGTTTATTTACTAACAGATTCCAATACTTCATTAAAGAGCAGGACCAGGAACAAAGCAGTCCTTGAAGTGGCTTTCAATACAAGTTGTAGCAGTGAAGGAGACTTACAGGTTGAGGCTCAGCCCAAACTGCTTTCAAAATTGCTAAAGTGGGTGAGAGAAGTGCCCTGAGCAGCATGGCTCACTGGGCAAAATTATCTGCGGGGGGGGGGGGGAACTAGGAGGGGCTCCAGGGCTCTGCACCATCAAGGCCATCATTACCCACTGGTAACACCTCACTTGAGGAAGCACCCCCTGGGATCTGTTGGGTTGGACCACGTGAGCTGCTGTGATGGTTTCAGGGCTCTGTGCAGTTTTGGGACACATCAGAGCTCAGTTCTGCTCCTAGCACCCCCCCAGCCCCTGCTTTCCAGCCATGCAGGAGCTCAGTTGCTTCAGACAATGCTACTGGGTCTTCCTGGAGTGGTGTGTTAGAGGAGTTCTCTCACCATAAGTCATGCCCCAACAGTCTCACATTAAAGTGGGAGGATAGACTTTCCAGGAGACCATCTTCTCAAGGAGTTGTAAGGCCTGACAATACGCAGAACCGCACAGTTCACCATAAAGGAATCTGCATTCAAGGAAAAAAGCCTGCAAAGAGGACCAAAAAGTGGTATTTAAAGAAGACAAGAAAAGGAACATAGCTGTAGTGATGGTGTCACACCAGGGCAAGAGAAAGACAGAGGTCCATGGCAGCCCTGCCTTGGATACCTCTGAGGAACAAAGCAGCAGCTCCCAAAAGCTAGAAGAGAGAAGCATTTTGCTCAGCCCATCAGACACCAGTCCTGGTACAGAAGCTTTCCAGCCCCAGGGAAACCTCCCTGGAGTTGCACAGCCTCCAGACTGCACACATCCTGCCCAAAGAAACCCCTTCCCTAAGCTTCTCGGGCTCCGTTCAGATCTGCAGACCCCACCAGGCCCAAGGACACTGTTTGGTATTTGCAATCTGGGGTGGAGGCACTTCCTGAAGCAGAAACTGTAGAAGGTGGAGGATTACATCAAAAAGCAAATGGAGAACTGGGACACCTGAATTTGCCGTGTTTGCAGGTTCCACCTTTCCCCGAGGACAAGGAAGTGGTAGAAGAGGATTTGCTTGTGTGCATTTCAAAGAGACATTAGCATTTTTTTCCTGCAAACTGCCCCGGCCCCAGTATCATCTGTGCTAACATCAGGCAGTAACAGGGAAGGGAATGCCCCAACAGGTGCAGCCAAATATGCCACAGTGTCTTGATATTTATTGAATATCAAGATCTCCCCCCCTGACCCAAAACACAGGAATTCTTTCCAGAGCCGTGAAGTTTCAAAATTTCAACATTTAACTGAAAGTTAGTCATTCGGGAAAAACAGCAGCCAGTTTTTCTGTGTCAATTTTAAGCCACCAACTCAAAACAGCTCAGGTTTGGCTCAAAATCTTTCTGAGATAGATCACACTTGTGCAGAAGATAAGCCCAATTTGTGGCTGGCCCAGTCAAGCTTCAGCTTCGTTGTTATTTACAGTTTATTCAAGATGCCCACAGTTGCCAATCACAGCAGCAAAATGACCTCAGCAAGAGAGTCACAGAGAATGTAACACCTGCAGACTGAGGGACCAGAAGAGAAAAGCCCACGCGAAAGACAGAGTAAGACACTCAATTTGTAGTTTTATCTCTCAATTATCTTATTATTGTATCTCTGCGAGTTTAATGGGGCTAGATAAGGGGATGGCTTGTTTGAATCTCAAAGCAATCAAATGTAATTGAGTGGATTTATCTTATTACAGTTCCAGCTACAGTGTTTAAGAACTACTCCCAGCATTAACAGATATTTGAGCTGCTCCGTGCCTTAAGGAGTTTAGTTTGTTGGTTTGAGGGGGTTTCTGGTGATTTCCGTTGTGTCTTTTGGTTTACAAATTCTGACATAATAGGTTGGTAGGGTTTTTTTTTAACTGCAGTGCCAAAGTCATCAAAATTGGGCCATGAACGTGTCACTTCTTTCAGCCAAATCTCCAGGAACATTTAAATTGTCTTTCATTAAAACCAAACTCCCCATATACCCCAGAGGGGGCTCTCATTGCTAAAATCCACGGGAGCAGCCAAGACTGGTCACGTGGAGCAGCAAAAACATCACATTTATTCTCTCCTATTGCTGGACCTGCCTCATTTTAGACAAAGAGATGGGAACATGGAACAGGGGCAGGAGGAAAACGTCCACCCAGCACCCAACCAGCTTTCTGAGGTCGTGCAAACATGAAGCTGAGCCAGGTTGAGCTTGGTCAGGGGAAGGGGTACCCCCAGCGTGGTTCTTCCCTGGCAGACGTCCCCAGAGCCACACACAGGCAGAAGGTGACATCCTTTTTTGCCTGCTCATGGTGGCAGATGCTGAGAGAGACGGTCGCTTCAGAAAGAGAAACTTTTGAGCTGACCCCTCCATTTCACAGAAAAAGAAATACTCGGGCCTGACTAAATATGGAATTAAAATATTTGGGTGCGGGCGTTAATGAAATGTCTTTTTCATCAGTGAAGCTCCATGAGGAGGTGACACTAAGGCCATCAGGTAAAACGTGATTTCTAGACACTTGAGAAAGTAGCTGGTTTTGCAGCCCCATGGAGCAGTGCTGCCGTGGTGACGTAGCCTCTTCTCTACTCAGTTCAGGCTCAGTGCAAGCACTGTCCTGGTAGCCTGTCCCAAAAAGCGCAGCCCTCAATCTGCTCCTGCACAGGGTCAGACATGCTCCAGCAGTGCGGGTCTGTACCTGCGACCCTTTCAGGAGCCCTCAGTCTAATCTGAAATATGAAAGGCAGGGGATTTTCCTAGCCAGGGGTCTCAGGGAATGCGAGCTGTTGAACTGGAATGGCACGTTTCACCCGCCCCCGCGTCTCTGCAGATCTAGTTAGAGCTTTCCAGACTCAGCAGAGCCTGGTAGAACCCTGGGGTTCCACACCACCTGCCCACGGTCTGGTGGGAAAGACAGACAGACCCAGATGGGCCTCGACTCCTTCCCAAGGAGCCCAGCTCCAGCACAGGAACCCAGGCAGCAAGAAGCCTGGGCACTGACCTGCTCGAACATATCGATTGAGTTGAAGTGAGATGCTGAATTTCTCTGTCCTCTCCCACTCCAGCTAAACAGCTCCTGCTTGAAACATAACCCAGCTGAATAAAGCACCCCAGAGAGGAAGGGGGGGGGAGGAATGGGGGGGGGAATCCCTCAACTCTGCACTTTTCTTCTTAAATCAGTTTCCAGCACACAAGTTTGTTGCCCTTCAGGTCATGTCACACAGCTCTGGTATTTTACTGTGGTCTCCACTGCTGCTTCCTCTCACCACAACTATCCTTCTAAAGCCAATTTTCAACTCTGAAGGACTTGCAGAGTTACACATTTTCTTCTGGTGCATTCCTATTGCAAGCACCCATAAGGTGCACCTGATGAACATACAGGCTGGAGGTCAGCAGCAAGCAGATTCACTGAAATTAACAAGCCCTTACCCTGCAACTTTGTTCTGTAGCAACGTAAATTTCCAAAGAACGTTAAACAAAATAGTTACAATAAACTCACCTGTGAAGGGAAAGCTAATTTCAAACCACAAAGATGACAAGGTAATCACTTTCCTGCAGTTTGTGCTATTAGCCCAAAGCCTCCCAGCAGAAATACCTGCCAGCAGTACTTCTCCATGGCTTTGCTTTCAATCCCTATCATCAAACAGATAAACACCCAATTGCTGTACCTTTAGGAGATGATGCCCCAGAAGATGCCTCCTGGGGGGAGTGCAGAGCAGTGGACTCTGCAGGTCCCTCAGCAGGTCCAGAGGACAGTGGTCCAACCTCCAGTTCTTCTTTAATGGATTCCAGTGTTTTTAAGGCTATAGTCTTTGATTCTTCCCCGTAAGACAAACTTCCTTGGTTCTCCTCCCCCCCCTTCAAGTCCTGGACCACCACACGCTCTGGGTCCAGCACAGCTTCACTTTTCCAGCCCTGGTTTTCTGCCTGTCTTTGTGGTTCCTCACAGCTCTCTCCAGAACTCTGGGTTCTGAATGGACTTGAGCCTTCTGTTTGTGCATCAAGACCCATCAAACTGTTATTTAATTGTGCTGCCATCTGATCACCCTCTGCTGACACAGCAGTCTGGAGGAGTTCAGCTTCTTCAGCTTTCTTACGCTGACACGCAGAGACCTCTTGCTCTTCCCCATCTGAGAAGAGTCCATCTGTAGGAGCTTTGACAGAACAGTGACTATGACTAGTCAGATTCTCATTTACAGTCAATATTTCTTCAGACTCTTTGACTTCCTCAGGGCTGTCTCTTCTTCCCGGCTCAAATTCATTTACTTCTTCTTGGTTCAGTTCTGGAGGATTTAATGGAGAACTAAGGTTTGCTCCCTGATCACTGCAGCAGGCACCGACTGTTCCTACCTCTGCCGTGTTCCCTGCAGAAGAAGAGCCTTTCTCCACACCTACATCAGAACCTTCAGGCACAACAAGTGATGTAGAGGCCTGGCCTGGCACTACACCTTCACTGACGCTCTGGCAAGAAACATCAGAACTTTCCTTCAGTGTGCAATGTGGTCCTGAAGGTCCCAGGACAGACACAGGAGAAGGATTCATCTGCGTCACCTCATTTTGATCCTCAGTCAGTGGTTCTCCATGTGCTCTCAGTATCTCCTCCTCTTTAGCAGGAGCAGCATCTAGAATTGTTTCTGGGCTCTGCCCTGATGTTTCAACACCAAGATTTCCACTAGGACCATCATCTTCTCCTTCCAGGCTTCCAGGAACTGCAAGGGTTTGTGTTTTGCAGTTGACACCATCACTAGCACACACATCACTGTAGCTGCACAGCGCGTACCGCCAGTCGATGGAGTGCTCACCATGGGTTTCCTGCTCTGCAGATGAGTCTTCTGCACCACAGGCAGGG
Source organism: Scolopax mira (assembly GCA_004320125.1). Taxonomy (NCBI): domain Eukaryota; kingdom Metazoa; phylum Chordata; class Aves; order Charadriiformes; family Scolopacidae; genus Scolopax; species Scolopax mira. The sequence goes on from BJBW01009098.1 coordinate 87,875, forward strand.
GCCTCAGCCACAGGAATGCTATTCCCCATGTTTCCAGGGTCACCTGACACCAGCCGACCTTCTGGAACCAGTTCTCCCTGTGCCATCATTTTGTTGCTTTCCAGCGGAATTACATTTTTGAGAACTTCTGTTGAGGTCCCCAGAGTGTCCATTTGACAGTGCTCCTTCTGCATCAGCGCTGACTGAACTAAGTTCTTGGAGTAGGTTCTGTCCTGAATGACAATAAACCTGTGCTTGCCTTTAGCTGCATTCACTCGTGTTCTGGGCTGAGTGAGATAATTGAAAGCTAGTGATCGGGTTAAAGAGTCCGTTTGTGGCCCAAACCTGGGCAATGAAACTTCTGTCAGCTCAACGTACTCCCCTTCAAGGTCACTTTTCAAGTCCTCTTGAGGCACATGACTTGTACACACACCATTGACAAGAGTTTCACTCAACTGCAGGGCTGTGCTGTTGATGACCAGGTTGTCTCGATTTGGACTTTGCTCCTGTAGATATTGAGATCCTAGGTCTGGTGAATTGGACTCGGCATGGTCCATGGGGAGGTACAAAACTGAAGGTTCCTCTGTTATTTCTGGAGAGATGATAATGTTTTCAATTATTTTTGGTTTATTTATAAATTCAGGATTAACCACTTTATCCCAGGGGACACGAAATATTTTCTCATCAGTGGTTAGTAAACAATTTTCCAGTGCTATACCCATCCGCTCTCCATTGATAGTACTCAACCATTCCAGAGTGAAAATAGAGGTATAGGAAACTTCTGGAATCACGACTTCCTCTACATTATGCTTGTCTTTTGCCAAACACTTCAACACAATTCGTGGAGACTTCTTCAGGTAGGGGACCACCTGCAGGTAGAAGTCACCAGGCTTCAAGATTCGCCAGTCAATGGAAGCCAGCTGGACTACAACCTTCTCGTGAATGCACAGGGGCCAGCCCTCATGGCGAAACAGCAAGCCACAGTATGGGACCTGGGGAGAAAAGAGAAAGTGCTGTCAACATCAGGAACGGAGCTCAGCTCAAGCCTTTGGGCAAGAGAGGTCAACTTGCTTCTCTTCCACAGCTGTAGCCATACAACAGTTGAACTGAGGGTCCCCTATTAGCGTAGGGGAGCTTTGCAGACTGAGGTCTTCTCTTTCAAAAGCAGAAACAAGAATAGCTACCAACACAAGTCACCAGCAACTCAGCATCTAAATAGGAACCGACTGACTGCCAGAAGTCCCAGCCCTGTTGTAAAGCTGGGTCAGCACAGAGACAGAGGGCTAAGCCTCAGAAATCAGGTGTTCTCACCTCCCACTGCTCAAGCTCAACCCTGTGTCCACCTCATTTCCAGCTCATTAGTACCAACTAGAATACAAAAAGGAAAATTCAGACTTGTAGAGCATCCCTAACCAAGTACCATCAGAGAAACACAGCAGTCTGCTTACAATGCACCGGCGAAACCCACTGTCCTCAACTAAAGATCATCCATGGCTGTCTGCTGGTGACCTTTGCTGATGAGGGAAAGCAGAATGAAAATGCCAAGGTCTGTTTGAGAACTTGCTTTTATTCTCTACTATGCTCCTGCTGGAGTACGTAGCATGTTCTGCCTAATTTTAGTTAAAGCCAGATTGAAGAGCATGGAGCCAGCAGAGTGTGACCAGCGGGTGGAGGGAGGTCATCCTGCCCCTCTGCTCTGCCCTGGGGAGACCCCTTCTGGAGCAGTTCTGGGCTCCCCAGTTCCAGAAGATCAGGGAACTGCTGGAAGGGGGACAGCAGAGGGCTACCAAGATGATGAGGGTCCTGGAGCATCTCCCTTCTGAGGTGAGACACACAAAAAGCATCCCTCATCTGGTGCTATCAGAAGCCTACACAAGACAGGCAAAGTAAGATTTAAGCTGAGCCACGACATACGCCATCAGTTTCGTGATTAATTTCATCTTTCTGTCACAACAAGGGCTCAGACAGGATTCACCTCTATCAGACACAATGCTTCAATTAGAAAGCTGGCAGCTGGAAGCCCAAAGACTTCAGTATTGGCAGCACCAGGCTTCAAACATTTTAGTTTGTCTCTCTTTTGTGGTCACGTGGGAGTCTTGACAGAGAAAGTGACTTATAAGAATTCTGTGTGAAAGAAAAAAATACTTGAATTCAAATTTTTTGTCATATAGCAAAGAAACCACCGAACTGGAAGGAACCTCATACATCTTGAAACAACAGGTAATGATATTAAGTAATTTCTTTCCTACGTTCATCAAGATTTACCTTCAGCCCAGCCAGGTTCCTTATCCTTACTGCACCTGATGCAAAGCTGCTCAGAGGCTTGAAGGCCAAAATCACCCTTCAGATTCCACAATTCCTCCTCCTCAACCCTGGAGCTTATGCTCTGCATGTGTTCCCATTGCTTAAAATGATTAAGCCACGTCACGTCACCTTAACACACCTCCCTTGATCACCTCTTAGTCCTGCCTGAAGCGCCTCCTCGGTGAGGCCTTTTCCTTTTTTTCTTCCTAAATACCTTTCTTTGTTCCACTTTTTTTTTTTTCACTGTGCAAAGCACTGCACATAATGGCACCAACACTTCCCAACCGTGCTAGAAGCACCTCTGAAAGCTAAGATCACGCTTGTCTTCCAGTCATGCCCCTACAGTAACCAGTCACCTGCTGGTTTTTCTTTCCAAACCAATGAACTCCAGTTCGCAGCACAAATGCTGCCTATTACTTGGTTGAGGCACACACTTGCCTTCTGAATCCACTGGTGTAACATCCTAATTACAAAGTTTTAGAGGCCACCTTGTGTAACCACATTTATCACCTTCCTCTTCCTCCTCTGGGTTATTGCTCACCTCTCCCAGACTGGTTTCATCACAAATAGCTGTCATCTGCACACTCTTACTTTTAATGCCAAGGTCAGGGATGAGGAGCAATCTGTGCCTCACGACTCCTGTCTCCAACTCAGTTTTCACTGCAGCACAAACACCCTCCCTTTCCCCAGTTTGTCACCCATCCTGCAATACTTGCACAAGTCTCCATCCCTTTGACACAGTAATTCATTTTCCATATGAACTCCATAATAAATCCTTTACGGAACAGATTAGACAACGAAACTTTTCTCTCCAGGGAGAGCTGAAAAAAGCTTTATGAAACAGACTAGTCTTACACTACCTGCCACGGAGCAAAGCCCATGAAAAAACATTATCCAGTTAACGGGTCACTCATTTCAGTCTCTTCTCAGTGTGTGCTGTTGTACACTCAGCTTGTTCTCTGTATTCTGTTGCTGGCTCTGACTTAACAGATAAAAATCCCTGTTATCAGACATTGATCATTACCTTCTTCCACCATATTCCAGGACTGAGATCAGCCAGTCCCTTTTCTTCAACTTAGTCAATTCCAAATCCAGTTCAGTCACAGCACTTTTACTTCTGTTCACTCAGTGCAACTGCCCTCCTGTTGTACCCACATGCTGCATTGCTACTAAACTTACTCTAATTGTTGTTTGTTTGAAGGGTGATATTAACATTACCTTTATATTTTAACCTTGAATGCAGAACAACTGCCCGCTCCCTCGCTTTCTTTAATAATTTAAAATTTATAAAGTCTAAAAATCCAAGGCAGGGTTTCCTGTACTTCCCTCAAAGGCACAGGGAGCTAAGCTTTGCAGTCTTACCTTCTCCTGCTTTCTGACCTCTAAGACACAGATGGTTCTTCACCAACTACTCCTGCTCTTGCACAGCGTGCCCGAGTTCAGCTCTTGTAAACCAAGATCTCCTCTAAGACCATGCAGTTTGCAGAAAGTTGCTACTGGCTTCAGCAAGCACCTTGGGCAAAACAGCTTGTATCTCTTACAGATGTGCTCAAGCCAAATATTCTGTATTTTTTTTAAGCAAAAACCATGTGCTATTTTCCAGAAAAGACTCTACAATTGCACCCTACACCAGACCACATCTACCCTTTTGCTGCCATGAAAGTATTTCCTAGCAGGTACATTAAGGCCATCTGGACCCAGGGCCTCTGGGGGGACAAACAGGCAGCCACACAAAAAAAGATCAGTTCCCAAACCACCAAAAACAGTTCATAATGTCTAAAAAGTGAGAGACACCATCAGCAGTAGCATAAACACAGCTGATTTCCATCTGCACCTGACATCATAGAGTTTCTGTTAAAACCTGGATGCAGAGTAACCATGACATTAAGAAATCCAAAACCCCAGGCTCACTGCTGAGATGACCTGGCTGGTGGAAGAAAACTTAGCAATAAAATCCCCACCTTCAAAATGCAGAATGCATTGAAATTCCTGAAATACCCTACAAAGCCACAGTCTGAACTGCAGCAAGAGCTAGAGGAATGTCCAAGCAGGAACTCAAGTCCTTCAATAGCCTAAACATTCCAGAGTTTTAGAACTTCAGATGTGGAACATCGTCATGCTGCTCCTGCTCCAAAAAGCACCTTGAAAGAGAAGTCTACATGAAGAGGCTTATTTTGGGTGTTTTTTTTTTTTAATGTTACATTTTGAGGCTCAAAGTGAAAGGCTCTTTGCTCTTCTCATGTCTAATCACTACTGAGCCAAACCAGGCTCGTCAGAAGGGTGCCAGGAGCAGACCCAACGCCCAGCCTGGTTCCAGCCAGGAATAAAGCTGCCTCTGAAGAAACAGCTGGTCACCAACAACAAAGATGGCAGCTCCTAGGGCCGTGGGGATGGCTGGGTTGGAACAGATCACTTTGCTGAGGATGTCATCTGAAGGCCAGGGACAAAATCTGGTTTCTTACTCTGTGCTGAGCAGACAGATCCCTTGGCACGGCCCTCTTCAGGCCCTGGGGATCACACACAGGCCATTGATTTTAATACATCAAGCTGAAGCCTATGACCTTGTCTAATACTTCATGAAGCCACTTACACTTTTGTCACTGAAGAGGCTGAGAAAAAGATTTAATGCTCTCAAGATTTCCTACAGTAGCCATTCAGAGAGGAGTTACTCCCCCCCGCCACTAGGAAAAGCTCACATGGACCAGCTGAACTGCAAACTAGGGAGGAATCATTGCTTTTGTTTAGACTCTCCAAAAAGCAGACAAATCTTTTAAAGAACAAGTAACACAAAATAGGTCCTGTGATTTCAGACAGTGAAGACAAAAGAAGGGGCACACGGTGCAGGTTCAGGGAAAAGGAGTCCACAATAAATGAGAGAAATAACTTTCAGCAATACAAATTCAAACAAGCAGACTTCTAAATGAAATACAGCATAGCCCAGGCCCACCTTTAAAGATAGTACAACATACCTAGAGCATCCCTTGATCTCCCTGTATTGCCACTCTGAAAGTACAAAATCACGCAGGGGTCACAAGCAAGGAGAAAAGGCTCAAGGCATCCAGTTGTGCTCTTTGAGAGGCTTGGGCCTGCACTTTGTGCCTCTTGCTGCCCACTCTCCCAGACACCTCACACCTCAGCAAAAGCCCCCACATTCCTAGGCCTGAGCCCTGGGCAGGCCTCACCAGAGGTGGCTTCCCCGTTGCCCCCATCAGCCCAGCACCTTGGGGTTCCTGGGCAGGCCAGGGAGTGCCAAGCAGGCCCCCAAGCCCCCCCCCGAGGGCCTGAGGTGGCTCCAAGCACAGCTCCTGCCCCTGCACCTCCCCACACAGTGCTGCAAGCATAGGACAGCCTCACCATACTGGCTTCCTCCACCAGGCCCCTCACCTCCACATCACCTAACCCCATGCTGCAGGCCAGCCTGGGGGTCTCCCAGCACCCTGAGCCCCTCCAGGGCCCGTCCTCATCTCTCCCACTTCAGAGACCTCAAGAGCCCACCACCCTCCCCTCTCCCGCCTCGGGGCCTGCTGCCCTCACTCATCTCCTGCCACAGCACCCCCCCCACGACCCACCACCTTCACACCTCTCCGGCCTCAGGGTCCCTTGGGGCTCCCCACCCTCACCTCTCCCCCCTAGGGGCCCCCCAGGACACCCACCCCTCCCGCCTAGGAGCCCCTCAGGGCCCGCCGCCCTCACCTCTCCAGCCCCTCAGGGCCCGCCGCCCTCACACCTCAGGGCCCTCCACCGGCTCTAACCGCCCCTTTAGCTCAGCCCCACCATGCCCATCAAGGCAACCCCATGCTTCTATTGGCTCTTGTAGCCTCATCTGTCCTCCCATTGGCTGCCGGGCAGCACAAGGCCCGCCCTACCGCCTCGCCCCGAGGGCAGCTACGGCCCATGACGGGGTCTCCCCAGCCTTTCCCCGATTGCCCAGGGGACAGTCTTCCCCTCGCCGCTCAGCAGATCCCCTCGCCGGGCTGCCCCAAACACCTCCCCTTCGGGAGAGAGCCCTGTGGTCCCACCTCCCTGCACGTCCCTAGCAGAGGGTCGTGCTCTCCTTCCCTCCCCACTGCCACCCCACCAGCCCAGGGCACTGCCAGAAAAGCTGCCAAGATCTCAAGGAAGAGGGGAAACTGCTCCCTTCGCCTCCTTTGGCGAGGGAGGGGGCTTGGGGAAAGCCATGAAACATCTTGCAATCATTACCTTTTGTTTCTTCAAAGGGGAAAACCGCGCTCTGCACCCACCGCCTTAGAAACGGCAGGTAGGTACAGCCATGGAGAGACTCCTGTTCGATGGAATAACTCCTCTATTAAGACTTTGGGGTGAGAGAGAGCAGCTCCCCAAAAATCCCTACGCGCAACCTCGGATCTTCCTGGAGGTGCCCGCAGAGAGAGGGCTGGCCCCACACCGGAGGCTGGTGACAACGCGGCGGGACACACACCAAACCAAAACGCTGGGAAGGGAACCAGCTCCCAGGGGTTGTGACGTGGGTGCATGGTATGTGATGGGTGTTTCCCCCCCAGCATTTCACCCCCTTGAGACAAATGAGACTATTTCAGCTTCTGTTTCATATTTTGCCTCCTCCCAGACGTCCCTTGCCCTCCACCATGAGGACTTGTATCAAAAGCCTGGCTGCGCACACCCTCCAGGTTTAGAAATAAAAAAGCTAGAACAAACCCTAGTTTTCCGTTGTTAGTGTTGGTTGGGCTGGGTTTGGCTTTTTTTTTTTTTATTTCCATCTTGCAAACTTTGAGCCAAGTTTGTGATGGAGGCATTTGACTCATCGTTTCTAGCATTTTAGGCTCCCAACAGTAAAGCACGTTAATCGTGGACTCGTTCTGGCAGTCAATGTAAGGTGACTCCTTGGGGCTACCGAGCCCTGCGACCGTTCCAGCAACCAGCAAAGGGGAGCCGAGTTCTGGGAAAAACACCGACTGGCAGCATTTCGCCCCGCACCTCCCGATGGTTTCATCCATGGGGCCAAGAAATGGCAGGGGCTAGAAGCCACCCGAGTCAGGCATCTCCAACAATGGGGGTTGCAAAGGCTTTGCTAAACCTCCCCCTCTGCACCCCGTAAAACCTTCTGCTTGGTGTTGCTGGTCACAGAAGGTGAGGGCCCCGCTCCAGATCTAATCTCAGCACAGTTTAGCTTCAATAACAACTTCTCAACTGTTTCCTAATTGTCTGCCTGCCCTCCCACCTAGGCTGCCGTTAGGCGTGCGAGCGCTTTTCTGCCAGCCTTTTTACACGAGAGAGCAGAAAGCAAGCTGTCCAACAAAAAAAAAAGAGCCTTGGCGGGCCTTAAGAGAGCACGATGTACTCACACAGGCATCCTGCTGAACGCACTGCAGGATGTGCTTGGCTGGAATCAGGAAGTCTATGAGGTAGCGCAGTCCATCCCCACGGTACGTCTTCTCCACCACATCAAAAACTTGGCACAGCACGGTGGCTGCCGTAGCCTCGAAGGGAGGGTAGAGTGCTGATAACGTACTCTGAATGCAACCGTCCAGCGACTCCAAGTCCTGCCGAGAGAGACAGCGTTAGCGGTACCGGGGGGGCACGATCCTCTCCCCTGCCCTGATGAGCCCGACGCTCGGCAGCGCGGCCATCTCCGTCCCCAAAGCAGGAAGAGAGAGGATCAAAGGAGCAAAGCGCCGTCCTTTCTAGTTTCTTTTGGCACCAGGGATTCCAGGTAAAGGGGGTGGGCGGGGGTGGAGAGAAAAAAAAATTTAAAAAAAAAAAAGAAAAGAAACAAGCTCTCCCGAAATGCCAGCGGTGCGCTCGCGCTGCGCAGCGGCGAGATTTCCCAGCTTTTGCTTACGCAGCAAGTCCTTCTCCTGCCTGCGCTGGGTGGGGTGGCTATTAAACCATTCCCGTGGCACGTGAGTGAGTGCCTGCGAGCAGAGACAGGCGGCATCAACGCGGGGGGGACAGAGCAGAGGGCCCCACGTGTCGGGCACCCCGGGCCAGCCCGGGAGAAGGGGAGTTGTGGGGGCAGCAGTTAGAATCATAGAGTCATTGAATCATCTGGGCCGGAAGGGACCTTCAAAGGTCATCTAGTCCGACCCCCCCGCAGTCAGCAGGGACACCCCCAACTAGACCAGGTTGCCCAGGGCCTCCTCAAACCTCACCTTGAATGTCTCCAGGGAAGGGGACTCAACCACCTCCCTGGGCAACCTCCACCACCCTCATCGGAAAGAACTTGTTCCTAATGTCTAATCTAAATCTGCTCTTCTCCAGTTTAAACCATTAGCCCTTGTTCTATCATTGCTGGCCATTGTGAACAGACTCTCCCCAGCTTTCCTGTAGCCCCCTCAGGTACTGGGGGGCCGCTATTAGTTCTCCCCGGAGCCTCCTCTTCTCCAGGCTGAACACCCCCAGCTCCCTCAGCCTGTCCTTGGAGCAGAGGGGCTCCAACCTCCTGAGCATTCTTGTGGCCCTCCTCTGGACCTGCTCCATCAGGTCCATGTCCTTCTTCTATGGAGGGCTCCAGCCCCGCACACAGTGCTCCAGGTGAGGTCTCACCAGAGCAACGTGTCAGAATCACTTCTCTGGACCTACTGGCAACACTTCTTTT
>BJBW01009099.1:0-32555 GCA_004320125.1 Scolopax mira
TGCTAACCAAGTAAAAGTTACATAATTTGAATTAGAAGTTTGACCATAATTCAATGCAGCAAGTTCTGCTGCTGCTTGAAGTGGTGAATTCTATGAATTTTGGGCTTAAAAAATGAGGCAGGGGAAGGAGAATCTGCAAGAATTGCCTGACAATGAATTCTGTTAATTTAGACTTCAGAGGTTTCTGCTCTGATAAAATATACACTTTCACTTTATGACAGTAGTAATTATGGCTATTGCAGCCTGCATTGTTTTGAAAGCAGCTGTTGCCAGCTGTTGCAATGACACACTCTGTGAGAGGAGTGGCCAAAGCGTAAATTAGTTATCGGGACAACCTGCAAATGATCAGTCTCTGATAATTACTGTCCTGACTCCATGCATATCTTAAATATGTTTTCCAGGAGAGAAGGAACTTTTTTTTTTTTCCACTGGAAGATTCATATTTTACTGTTATGATTCACTCTCTGTTATTTTCATTATAAAAGCACACTGTTCTCCCTCATGTTAGTCTTCAAACTGTTCTATCATGAGTTCACTGACTGTGAACGCCTGAATACCGCAATCAATCTTAAAAGGGCTACACAGCTTTACAACTACAGTATTCCTATTTTTAAAATAACCCACAAACTCTCAAGTAAAACTTACGTACTGTTCAGAGAAACTTTTATTAGTAAAAATAAAAAATAGAAGACTAAGAGGTAGAATGAGAGCAGATCATGTCCCTTACAGCTCCTACAAGCAAGCTGCACAAAAGGAATGAAGAGCTGAGGAGTGTAGAGGGTGTGCAGTTGGTTTGGTTTGTCAGGTCCAGATGAAGTCACTTTTCTATTTAAAGGGTGCCTCTTTCTAAAGCATGTTCTTGGTGTGGGGAACTTCATAAGGGCTACATTTGGAAGACAACTTTGTGTGTATCAGCTTTAGTACTGAACCAAGATATGCTCTAAAGACATACTGAATTACAGGAATAATCTCATACATAAAATTCTAAATGTGATGATTTAAATACATTGCCTAAGATACTTTAATCCTGAAGTTTCATTTTTAAGATAGGAAGGTAGATAGTAAGCCCAAGATGGATTATTGATCCTGTAGTCATTCACAATATGAGCTCACTGTGAAGGTAAGAGAATTACAAGGTGTATAAAGATGGAGCGACTGAGAGCTCCATTTGGCAAACCTGTCAGTCAGAAACAGAGAAGACACTGAAACAGAGAGGACACAGGAACAAAAAACCCACAAAGGGGACCTGAAATAGGAACAAGGGTTGTAGGGAACAAAATCCTTGTGCTGTTGTCCTTTCTGAAAAGGAGAAAGGTCAAGAAGACTAGAAAGAGACGTGAAAACTCAAGCTCTGAGAGGAAACGTCTGACCCAAAGGTATTTCTCTGCTGCTGTCACTGCCCAGCAGGGAGATCCAGGCAGGGCAGAGGACAGAGAGTGGGGATGATCCTGGAAGGGGCAGCACCTTGTACTTTTGACCCAATTTCTCAGCAGGTATAAACTCCCGTAGTTTATCTCATCCCACGGTTGCAGTCACAGGAGATCCACTGAGTGGTCAACCCTACAGTGACAGGAAAATGGTTAAGAGGGTCAAGCCCCATATGTGTTCAAAGTGATTTGCATACACTAACTGAATCATTAGCTTCAGTCTTGGAATTAACGTGGCTAACAGTTTTCCACATTTCTACAAAAATTTCAGAAAAGACTGTATTAGTAAGAGTTCCCTGGAAGTGTACATCCATGCTCTTTGGAAACGTGTAAAGCCAAAGTTCTGTTCAAGGGAAGCTTAAAATCTTGCTCCAGGAAGGCTGCTTTGAAGTCAGTTTCTTAAACTAATTTCTCCACTCATTTAAATATTTACCCTGGTTGTAATACAGTTATTTAAAAAAGTATTATCCAGAAACGGACATGGAGGGGGGTAAGATAATAAAAAATGTAGGGAGAGAGTACAACCATTGATAAACATTCACACACAAAGAAATAAAAACATCCACTCAAAAAAAAAAAACCCTGCAAAAGAAATATAGATCTTAATCCACATCACAGATGAAAACAATTCCATAATTTAGCAAATATTTTTGTGTTGTTGATGCTAGTGAATCCAAAGAGGTGATAAGTGCTGAGAGACATCCAAGGCTTTTGTTATAACCCTGGTGTTGGTTCAACAGAAACAAAAAAAACCCTACAAATTTTTGTGGGGTGATCCCTTTCCAGGAAAATCTTAATCTGATACAATAGACAATTATGGATTAATTATCACATGTCATGAGAGAGTGAGAAGATGCTAGCATGACATTTTAAAGTTGAAAACACAAGCCCTTAAACAATTTGCTGAAAAAACAAATCACCTTCTGCTTTAATAAAATTGAAGTTTAAGGGCAATTCTTGTGAAACCTTGAACTACATCCATATGAGGTTACCCAATAACTATTCAAAAATTACATGTGGAATGTGCATTTCCACAGCTGTGCAGAAAGATTTCTCCAAGCTATGGAATAAAAATTCTAGAAAGGTACCTTTTTCCTTCTCTCTGCCTGGGCCTTCTTTACAGGTTACTCAGATAATCAATCCTGTGTTCAAATTTCCCCTAAATTTGCTGTCTTTTCAAGTATGTCAATAACAAGTTACTAAATCGATTTGATGACATTAGAGAAACTCTGTGCTATGAACATTTTGAACTGTCAGCCTGTTTTCTGGAGATGGCAAGCTAGATGGAACTCAGATGTCTGTTTGTACAATGCCAATAAGAGTTGCATTGCTAATAAATACAATAAAAATAAGAGAGAATCTGCCAAAAGGACAGATAGTGACTTGAAACATTATTATTTGCTTTCTTCAAATTCAAACTGATATTAATGATTAAACTCGTGCACAAATTTTGCTTCATTTTAATTAGGTAGTGTTACAAAAATTGCCCCTTTTTCCTCATATGAAAAATGGACAGTAGTTAATGATTTGATCCACTTTTAGCCTTTAAGAGCAGCCATGTTCATACAGCCATATATTATCATAAGTTTAGAAACTACAGATTTGAATATGAAATTTATTAACTAACTAGATATTGTAGCAAAATAGCCATATCCTGCTAAAACATTCATACATCATTAGCAACATCGCACCAGTTATACAGCCTTCAAAAACATACTACTTTCAAACCATAACATAGCAATTGCCCCAGATTCTTCCTTCTTCCCTCACAGGTACCTAAAATGTTTACCTTTACCCTCTGGACAGAACTCAAAGTTGTTAAATCTTCTTAAGCTGATGCAAAGAATTCCAGAGCCCTTCCCAGGCTGCGATTGTTTTTGCTATTAAATTCTGTAGAGTTGAGGCTTACATCTGCTATGAGTCACTGGGCAGGAATGTTACTGAGAAGTTGCAGTTATCAGGACTAAATTGCAACATAAGAAGGAGAAGGCGGTAGTTCTATGCCTAACACAACAGTTCTGAAATAAAAATAGACCAAAAATAACAAAGGATCATCCATTCCCTTTCACTGCTCTGATCCAGGAAATTGCTCTCAGCATCATATTCCACTCTATACTCCAGAGCTTTCCTGAATCAGAGCCTAAATCTGTTAGGCTTCAGAGGTATAGAGAGAGCATGACTGACTCCACTGATGTAGAAATAAAAATTAATCACTCAGACTAGAAGTTACACGCTAGATGAGATAAAAAGAAATCTGCTAAAAAAAACCCCACGACCAAAACAAAAACAAAGTAACAAACACCAAAGGGAACAAGAGAAGGAGGACAAAGAATCTTCTTTGATATAAGCCAGTATTTTTTAGCTAAATTGGAAAGGACTCAGAAGCACATGATCTCAGTGACTTTGTTAGACAAAATCACTTTCTATATAAGCTTTTTCAAGCCAGATGAATAAATCAAAGGATGTTTTAAAATGCATTTTTTGTTTGACTGTTTGCCCTCTTTCTATGTTGGCTCTTCCCAAAACATTCAATGTATGTATATATGCCTGAAGGAATGCTTCTGGTAGAAGTGAACTCTTAAGGAAATACTGAACAAAAGCAGTAAAAGGAGTTTTACATGCCACAATATAAATATTCACACCATCAACTTCCTTTTGAAGACAAATAACTGTTGCACATTTCCTCTGATTAATTAATTTCTGGTGTAATATTTGGAATCTGTTTACCTGAAAGTATTTCTCTTTACTAATTATATTACATCAACTAATTAACTTTGTATTTCTTCATATTTCAAATATTTAATAATTGCAATATGCGTCTCATGAGTAGCCTACACTAAGAATCATTCAAAAATTCAAAATCACTCAGCATGCTGGTTTTACTGGGAATCTTACTAATGACTTTTGCAAAGAAGGAGATACCTGTTCACTGACTCAACTCAGTGGGTGGGCTCTGAATTTAGAAAGTGAAAAAAAGCACGGCATTTTAAACTTGGATTTATTAACCATTTAAACAATTTATTGAGGGTTAAAAGTAGATTCTCCATCACTTGAAGTCTTTAAACAAAGGCTAGATGACTAAAATGCATGACTGTGGTTCAGTTAAACAAGAATTATATATAGCATCAAGTCCCTTCCAACCCAAACCATTTTATGATTCTATGATGCTATGAGTATACAGAAATCACTGCTATCAGATACATTTTTGTTGCAACTGTAAAAGAAAAAAAGGTAGAAAGAATCTACAGTTTTTTCTTCTTAGAATGAACTGTCAAATAGTTGTATGGTATCTTTCATTCTCTACACTTAGAACAAAGGAAAATAAAACATTATTTATTTAATTACAAAATGGGGGGGAAAAGAGGACTATACAGATAGGCATGAGAATTCTTGGTTCCAAACTTTTCTTTATAACGTGTGGTGGGGTTGCTTATTTCTTTCATATTCTTGTCCTTTGACCCAATTCAGACAGAAAAATTTATGTGGTATTTCTAAGCTAATAATTTTCTCTTTCTCCTACAAAAACCAAAGTTTTGTTTGTTTGTTTCAGTGTAGTACCTACTTAGATTGTGACTTCATAAATTTAAATAATGTGTGACTTCATAAATCTAAATATAGACAGCATCATGATATAGAACGACCATCCTAGACATTATGAATTAAAGGCTGTTCCTACCTTCTTTTCTGAGGGATCCATAGATAAGCCTGTTTAACTCAAATCTGTCATTTCAGAACAACTGAAGTATTTTGTTCCTTGTTGGACTGCTTGTGTTAGCCAAGGAATACACTGAAGATGTTACTGGACTGGAAATAGAAAAAAATTAAATAGATGAGACTGCATAACTAAGAGTATGATACGTCAAACATAACGCTGAACTAAACAACAGAGACATCTAGATTAAGCACTGTGTTTGTAGGTTCATTGTGAAACTGGATCTTAATTTCTTAAGAGTGAGGTAGTACTTCTGACCTTGCTAATTTCTCTGCTATAGACAACTCCTTATAAATGTTTTTCAAAACAAGTTTTAACAGAGCCTGACTTCAAAAGGGACAATGAGAGAAATGTGGTCCTAGGGCTTCTTAGGCAGGACAACAGTGGTCCTCCTGGTGTGTTTTGGTAATCTAAAACAAGCATGTATAATAAAACAAGACAGATTATGTCTCGTGGCTCCATCCCATCACTTTAGAGTGCTAGGTCTGATACCAGTCACTAATATTTTAGTAGAATGTACTATCTTGAGTGCATATAGCAGCAAATATTACAGACTGGTGAGATAATAGCTGTACTAAGAGGATTACTCTCCCCACCCCTGCGGATGTGGGAAAGGTTTACGACAGGGATCTGACCAGGTTAGTTCTGAACAGGTCTCATATCTCCCAATTCCTCCTCTTCTCTCCTTTATTGCTTCTGATGGCTGTTAACGCTTGAGTGGATCCTCAAAAATTGTTTTCTTCTTCACTGGTAGTGTGAAGGAGATCCTTGATCAGCCTAACACTTGGCTTTGGGGTCTTAAATGCCTGTGCCTCTGCCCTACACCTGCTTAACTTATTATCAGACCCCATATTGGTAAGCGGGCACTTTATGTTCCTGTATGAATCAACTCAAAACTCTTCATTAATACCTTTAAAAAAATCTTTCCAATCTAATGTTACACAAAGAAAGAAAAACTAACTTTCACTATCAGCCTGATAGTAACTGTGTAGCCAAATTACAGCAGAGCAATCATTTTTGCAGCAAAAACCTCTTTGTCACAAAATCAGGAAAAAAGCAGCCAGTTACTATTTGACTGGAATGCCCTATTAATTCCTGTCTTTCTTTGAGAGCCTTCAAAAATCTCTGTCCCCAACTACTCCTCACATGCCTTCTTTCTCAGTAAAACTTTACTTCTTCACTTCTTGTCTCTAGTCTTTACAGGCCTGTATTTTATTTATTTTCTTTCCTTTCATTCTGGAATAATAAAGTAAAATTAAAAAGATACAGCCAGCAGATGTGCAAGGAAAAAATCATCATGTCTCTGACATAACTTTCAATACTAATTAAATTGGGCTATCTCAAAGATAATCCAGTCAGTTTCTGTGAGGGTGCATTCATTAGCATGTCTGCTGATGGAAGCACTTACAACAGAGATCTTTGTAGGAGGAATTAGTTATTGTCAATCTAGAGACTCGTTAGCGTTGATATAGGACTTCCCCCAAAAGTTTTTTGTTTGGTTTTTTTTTTTTTTTAATTAACAAGACATTCTTTAAGCCATATTAGTTTTGGCTCACAGCCATTCCCAAATCCTGAGATGTTATTTTATAGCAGTAATGAAGAACCACCTACTGGAAAGAATGCTTCTTGCAGTGCAATCCGTGATTCCTTAATGCTTACTGTATCTTTTTTTTTTCTTTTTTCAGTCCCTGTCCCCAGTGAAAAATGGCTCTGAGGAGCTGGTACTGGTTTATTTCTTTGGAGCACTGTTTTGATTTCATTTTTGTCTTGTAAAGAATAGGCTTGCAGCCAGTTCCAGGAGAGGGACAGCAAATAAGAGGAGAAAAATCATCCTGTGAATGTCAAGCACAAATCAGCTCAATGATGCTCCTATGAGACACTACAAATATATGTCATCCTGTGGTAAGGAAACTATGCAGTTATGACATATAGGGGACTACGTTAAAGACATAGTTACTAAAACATTCTAAAATCTATTTCATTTATTGGTTTCTCTTAACAGTGTATTATATGTTTGTGTAAGATTATTATTTTTTTCACAGGAAAAAATGGGAACAAGGGAGCTGTATTTTAACAATAAGCTACAGCAACAAAAATAATGATAGTCATTGTATTAAGCCACTACTTTCTCTTAAATTCTGCCTCCACCTGCCGGGCAGTGGGAGCTATGGCCACTGTGACAATATAAAGTGTCCTGCCAATAGTAAACACTGCCAATGTTGTGCTGAATATCCAGACATGTTACCCGAGGCCAGAATAAAAGGACATTGCTTAAGAGTAATAAAAAAAAAAAAAGCTAATAAATGAACTTTTATTAGCTGCAGAATTTAAATACAGAGGAACAATATATATCTATTATAATATATATTAATTGGTTTCCATCAAGTTGTTGCAGATTCTTCTTAAAATAATTTCAGTTATAGATATACAGTCATGTAGCCTATGGTCGAAATGGAAGAAAAATGCTGCCGTAACGGCAGTCTTATGCTCGCCTCTTTCACATGCTACATATCGTCCGTCCAGAATTATTCCTTTAAGTGGGGGTATCTGCTGGAGAAAACAATGTTTTTATTGAAAAATTTTTATTTCACAGGTTTTCCTATCATTTAGTTCCTTTTCTAAATTAAGGATAGATTTGAGCATTTGTGTGTCATTGAAAAGGATTTGTGTGTAAGTTATTTTTTGGTGGAACAAAATACATTGGTAGAAGTACTAAGATGGGAGAGATGGATGGAGGGATCTACCTACATTTCCACTTAGTACCAGTAGAAAGTTTCTTGCCCAGGATAAATTGTGAGGCCTATGTAAATATTTAATGCTTCTGCTTTAGAAACTCAGTGCAATAGAAATGATGAAAATCATAACTTGATTTTCTCATCCTGACAATGAGGGACAATGCTCACAAATAATGAAAGAAATATAAATGCCATCAGCTTTAATGAAAGAGACATTGAAAATCCTGAGTATACTATGCAAGTCCAACCCCCCTGGACTAACAAGAACTTTGGCTAAATAAAAGTTTCTCTGCCTGGAACAACGAGGTGATTGGAGTACACAGTAAAACACAACATGACTCTTACCCACAACTATTTTTTTTTAACACCAAATCCCCACCCTGTTTTGTTTTGGTTTGTTTTTTTTTAATCAAGTAAAAAGAGCCCAGACCTAAACTCCAACTGTCCACCTCTGGAGTCCTCAGCACAAGAAGGACATGGACCTGCTGGAGTGGGTCCAGAGGAGGCCACAAAGATGCTGTAAGGACAGGCTGAGGGAGATTTAAACTGAAACAGGGGAGATTTGGATTAGATATCAGGAAAAAAACCTTTCCTGTGAGGGTGATGAAGCACTGGAACAGGTTGCCCAGAGAAGCTGCGGCTGCCCCATCCCCGGAGGGGTTCAGGCCAGGCTGGATGGGGCTTTGACCAACCTGCTCTGGTGGAGGTGTCCCTGCCCACGGCTGGGGGGTTGGAACTGGACGATCTTTAAGGTCCCTTCTACCTCTAGCCATTCTATGATTCTACAATTTTAGTAGTCTTCCAGTCAGGTAATGCCATTTATAGAGTTCATAATCGGTTTCGTATTTCATTTTACCACAAAACGAGCTTAACATCTCATAACTCACCTCAAGCCGCCGGGGGACGCTCGCGAACCCTGTCAGGACGCTGGGCCGTTCCTTGCCTGAAAAACTACGATTCCCAGAAGGAACCGCGCCCCGGGAGAGTGAGAGTGGGCCACTCCTGGCGCAATGCACGCTGGGATTTGGAGTTTCGACCTTTTCTCGGACGGCCGAAGCAACGCAGGAAAGCGCGGGAAGGGCCGTGTCGGGTAGCGCATGCGCAGCGCGGAAGGGCATGGTCGGGGCGGAGGTTACTAGGTAACGGTGTGTATCCGTCCGCTGGGGGCCGCCTCCCGCAGCCCTCAGCGGAGCGTCGGCCAAGATGGCGGCGGCCGTTGAGGCAGTGCTGTGAGTCCCGACCCTCACAGCTCCGCCAGCGCCTTTCCGCGGCCTTCAGCGAAGCGCCGGAAGGCGTAATCCTCGGCCGGGCGGCGAGGTAGCGAGCGGCGGTGGAGGAGAAACTAGGCCTGGGTGACCTCCCCTCCGTCGCGGGGTGAGCCGCCCCCACCTCCTGCACTGGCGGGGAGGGAGAGGCGGGGGCCGCCGCTGGTGGGGCCTGGCCGTGGCGCCGCTGCGGGCCTGTGTGGGTGGGCGCCCGGCCGGCGAGGAGAGGGGGGTCCGGGAGCGGCAGGCCCAGCCCAGCCAATCCGTGTCAGCCGGTCGGGCGGGTGTCGGCCCGGCGCCCCGGGAAAGGGCGCGTTACCCGCTCTCCAAGGAGACGCCGGCGGGGCTGTGGCAACGGCCCCCGTTTGGCCTGAAGCGCTTCGAGCAGATCCCGCCTACCGCCATCCCTCCCCCTGCAGTGCCCGGGGTTTTGGCGCCGTGAAAGAGCGGGCTTTCCTGCCCACCGGCCCCGGGCTCGGCAGCGTTTCGCCCGCCTCAGGGCAGCGGCTCGGCGGGCGGAGCCGTCAGGGGTCACCCGCTCTGCTGGCCCACTTGGCGGCGGGAAGAGCCTCCGGGAAGGGCTCGGCAGGCTGGTAGAGCTGAGGAGGTTTAGTGGTTTATTGGGAAAAATTTCTTCACACAAAAGGTTATCAACCACTGGAACAGGCTGCCCAGGGAAGGGGTGGAATCGCCAGCTCTGGAGGTATTTATTAGATGGGTAGATGTGATGGTTTGAGCAGTGTTAGGCCGATGATTGGATTCCTATGATTTGAAAGGTCCCTTCCAACCAATTTTATGATTCTATCCCTCCCTTGGTCCGTGTGTTTGACTTTGCAGGTCTCCTGGTGCCTTGGTGATGTGAGGGCTGTCTGGTGCAACGAGAGAGGATGTTGTCAGCTCCTGTGTGATGATACTGTATAATGCTCAGTATAGGCAATTAATGAGTTAATGCTAAATTAATAATCAGTGAGGAGCGCATGCCCTCAAAGGCTAGGCTTTATGGCTTGATGGTGGCTTTTTACAACTTTTTGTTTTCCATTTAATTTTTAATTTCCAAAAATTTCTGTGTGCAGGGTTTAGTGCTCTTCAGAGTTCTTGCGGTTTGCATGAATGCTATTGAGAAAAAAATGGCAAAACCAACTCCGCTGATGAAAAAGAGACGTTTAAAATATGTGTCTTTGATTTGTTAGCATGTTTTGTAGTGATGCTTTTGAGCAATTTGTGTATTGCTGTTACATGTACAAAATATGTTTTGACTATAGTCTTAACATTTGACTATAATCTTACATGTTATCTTAAGCTATTGTTTCTGTAGAAAATACACTTGAAAGTTTGGGTTTTTTTTTCACAGATGCCTAATAAATGTTTAAGAGAGAGTGTGCATAGTCAAATAGAGCTTATATACAGATCCTATAATGTGCAGGAAGCTGAGATTGGTAAAGGGTTGGTGGATGCAGAAATAGCATAATGGGAGGATACCAAAGTTTTATAAGAGGATTTCTTTGGGAGTTAGCTGGTAAAACACAAAGGAAGAAAAATTACAAATTAGTGAGGTGTGTTTTTCACCTCCAAACACACAGCTTCACATGGGAGAGTTTCATACAGAAAAAAAAGCTTTTTGAACCTGTTTGTGTTTTTAACTGAGTTGAGGGGATAAAATACCAGTATAGCTCTGTGATCTTAAGCTCACTTGAATGTAACTCATTTGTAAATGTCAAAGAGTATAATATGGATGTTTGGAGACTTGCTTTCTGGGAAGGGCACAGTTCTGTTAGAACACTTGAAAATCAGCTTACTGGAAGTAGTCAGGATATTGTTCTTTTTGAGCTCTGTTTAGTAGGGTGCATTGGTGTCCTTTGAGAATATTATTCAGAATATTCCATCTGTGGCAGTGAATTTACTTCAGAGATAATCAGAGACTCCTACAGCAAAAAGAGTTGAAGATAACTTCACATTTCATTTTGAACTTTCACAAAAGCTATTTATATTATGTAAAAACGCTTCTTGATTTTACAGTGGAAAGGAGGGTTAAAACTTCCTTTGCTATGGTTTTTGTAGAATTATATAACATGATGATGAGGAAACAGCTTACTGAATTGGACTGTAAACCCAGATGGCCTCTAATCTTGTCCAGATGAACTCATTATGCTTAGTGGCAGAGGTCAGGATAGAGTACCAGTTGAAATGTTGGGTCTCTCACATCTACAAAGCTGCACAGGTTATCTGTAACTGAAGTACGTTTTAGAAAACATAGCTGTTTTCTAAAATTAGCTAAACTGATAACTTTGTTTTGAACGCTTGTCAAATTCACCTTGAGTTGGCAGGAGAGCTTCCTTGAGAGCTTTTAATGGAATGCTTGTGCTTCTACATGAAAACAAAGAATATGTGAAAGGGCATTGTGTTCTTATTTTCTAAAGAAATCTGACAGTTCACCTGGGTGAAATTTGCACAGAAGGTGTGGTTTTACAGTTGATCTGTCTGGATTTTGCTCCTCTTGATGACATGACTTTTATTTGTCTTCCTTGAGCCTGCAGACACTTCTTATCTAGTCACAATTTTAGACAGATTAAGCAGTTCATCCAGCTGAGAACTCCTCTGTTTTGTTTTTTTTTTTTTTAATTTCCATTTTGTTTGTTGGCTAACTAGTTTATAGATGGTACCATCTGATTGCGTGGCTTTGTGGACACTTCTGTTGGGATGAAGAAGGGAGAATGAATGAGTGTGCAAGATGTGCTGGTTCCCAAAGTAGCAAACACTTTATTGTACCTGTGGTATGATTGTGAGATGCACAAGCTGAATTACTCCAAACTGTGTTGATGTGATTATGGTCTAATGAGCATACCTGGTAGATTACCATTTCCTTAATGGTGTAGTTATAGGCTGTGTTTGCATAAAAGGCACTGCTTTGTGCATCCACTGAGGGGGCTGTAGTGCATGAATTTGATTACTATACCCAAGCAAGATAGATATATTCGTACAGCTTTTAAAATTATTATTTTTTTTTTTTCCTGGAACTGATTATAAAAAACCCACCTTCTTAAATAACCTCTTAGTTTTGAGATTTAGGTGATTTCTTTACCTGTACTGTGTGACATCTTAGTGTGAAATTTTATAGTAGATGGCTTGCAGTAAAATCTTTAGAAATAAATGGTATTTTAAATTTATTTTTTTTTTTCACTGAAAGCTAGGATCATAAGGTAGCGGTTACAAATAGCTAGAAAATGTAATTCTCTGCAAGACTGTTTTTCTTCTGTATCTCTAATGGGACTCCATAGTGGTTATAAAGAAAAACTTTGTAGCTTGGGCAGTGGAACTGTGCCAGCAGTACCTCAGCTACACAGTTTTTACTGCAGCCTGAGAGCATATGCAGTTATGTATTCTTCACCTTTTTCAACAGGCTAATATAATTTTACTGTTATAAAGGAATAGTTTGTTTCTGATTTTTCACCTTTAACAACTTTTGTTACTGATGTCAAGGCTAGAAGTGAAAATGAAGACTTTTAACCTACAGATTGCTTTATACTGCACGGGATGTCACTATTAGAGAGAAGCAAAGCTCCAGGAAACCCAAATTATTTTGTTTGGTTTCTAGCAGCTGTAATGTAAGTGGCATGACATTCATTGTTAAATAACTTAACCTGTAGTAAAGAAAGTGAAAATCATTTTACTGATGTCTGTTTTCTGTGCATGTAGTGCTCAGTTCTCAGCATTTTAGTATTGAAATAAACGCAAAAGTTTGACATAGTAGGTCTCCAAGGTCACTTACTGTGTCGAATGGACATCACCCTGGACCTGAAAGTGCAGGCTTTATGAATCACAAAACAGTTTTTCTAAGCACTGGGTAGTGTGTTGTAGAGTGAGGAAAATTGAAAAAAAAAAAAAAATTCTTTACCTTCTACGAGCAGGGATTAAAAAAAAAAAAAGAGGTAAAAAGCCCTCAAACAAATCCACTTCTTATTTAATTTTTAATGCCAGTATCTATGTTCTTCTCACTATTACATTTTTAGTAACACAGTTTAGTAAACAGGGGATTTAGTTTCCTAAACCAGCCTTGTGTTTGCATTTTCTAATAAATATGTAGTTGTCATCTCAGACTATGAATCTTTAAAATCTTCTACATAAACTGATTTTAATACAGCACATTTCTTTCAACTATTTCTTTTAGATTCTTTTTATTGATTGCTTGTCATGGCAACAGGAGGTGGTCCCTTTGAAGAAGGCATGAATGATCAGGACTTGCCTAACTGGAGCAATGAGAGCCTTGATGACCGGCTGAACAACACGGTATAATTCATTTTAGCTTTCAGTTGCCATTTTATGCTGAATGTTAAAATTGCTACATAAATTCTGTTAGTGGCAGGTGACAATGCAAAACCCTGAGCCTTGTCAGTGCAGCTTTGCAGGTAAGTATCTATAAAACCAAGAAAAATGATTGAGGTAGATGTAAGCAAGCAGTGAGTGTAGTTCCGAGTCTGTAGATGTATTTATGGGAAGTGTTTTGTTTAAATAAAGGAGCTAGACACAAAAGCATTGTAAGTGTCATGAAAGTGAAAAAACTAATTAAAAAAGTTCTAAACTGCTGAAGAGTCTTCAGCAAAGAAGAAAAATACAATTTTAGCTTCATTTGAAACTAATGTGTAGTTGGATGAAATGGGTTTAAATTTTCCTGACAAGCTATTTTTAATTTAGGCAGTGGAGAAAATTGTATTTTATGATGTGATGTTTGCTCTAGAAAGCTTAGTGCATATTTTGATACTGCTTTTATTTTTACTTCTAAAATGAACGTAAACTCTCTTTCACTGAATTCAAACATTTACTGTTTTATCTATGTGGATAACAAATATGACATTTTTTTCTTCCCTCTCCTTCCTCTTAAGGACTGGGGAAGTCAACAGAAAAAAGCAAACAGATCTTCAGAGAAAAACAAGAAAAAGCTTGGTGGGGAAGCGGAAACAAGGCTGACTAATGATATATCTCCAGAATCCTCACCTGGAATGGGGCGACGGAAGACCAGAACTCCTCATAGTTTTCCTCATGCTCGATACGTGACCCAGATGTCTGTTCCAGAGCAGGCTGAACTAGAAAGGCTTAAGCAAAGAATAAACTTCAGTGATCTGGATCAGGTTTGTGTGTCAATACTTGCTCCCCCTATAAATGTGATAACATTTATTCAGCTATCTCTTAATAATTTGACAGATGAAAGAAAGCTTTCACAAACAATTAAGGTAAAAATAAAAAAAAGTTTGTAGATGCCAAATCATAATTGTGATTTTAAACTTGAGAAGATTATGGAAAATTCAGGACCAGGGCTTTCCTGTGCTTACAGTATGCTAGCTGTCTTCACTTTCTTCCTCTCAATCGTTAACAAATTCCTCTGTCCTCAGATTGGTATTTCTTACTCATCATACTTGTCTGCCACTGAAAAATCTGTTACCTTATTTTGAAAGTCTGTTTCTGAAGTGCCAGTTTGTGATTCTGAACGTTGTTATCCTTGTGGATTAAGCAAAAGAGTAGCATTAAAAACTACTGCTCAGTAGAGCGTAGAGAAATATGTGGCATGAATTCTTGAGCTGAAACTGCTTCTTTGGGAATATGGCACACTCATCCTTCCTTTGTCCAAAACAGTATGAGGGGTTAATTCTTTGGTAACAAAGTGTATATTTGTGCTAACAGCTTTAGAATAGAGGCTTGTTAATCTTTGCCAAAGTGTGTTGTTGACTTGTTTGGGTTGTGAAGATTCTTTCAAATGCATTTCATTGCTTTGGCTTAGAATATAAAGACTGGGTTTAACTTCCTCCCCAGACGTTTGTTACGGCAACAAGTTGCTATTCATAAGGTTCTAAGGAAAAGCTGAAGTTAGGAGGTGTCATATTCTGCAAATAAATACGTTGCCCTTGTATTGTTATTCTCTCAAATGTACATGAAGAAGTAGTGTGCCTTTTGCTTTTGTAAAGGTGGAGGCCGCAGCAAGGATGAGGAACTAAGCTCTGAGGAATTTAGCAAAAGCAGAATGCTTTTGCTTCTCAGCTGTTCTAGGACAACAGGAGGGTGGGCTTACACTCTGAAAACTACATGGGGAAAATAATCGGTGCTGTCTTTAGTTTATGGCTAGTCAGTGACTAATAAGATAACTTTAAAATCATAAAATCTAATAATACTGCAGAACTGGTAATCCACGCAGTGAAACTAATCAGTGTTGAGAATATATTGGAGGGAAAAAAACCCCACGATTGTTTTGTTTTGTTTTGTTTTTGTTTATAGAGAAGCATTGGAAGTGATTCTCAAGGCAGGGCAACAGCTGCTAACAACAAACGTCAACTTAATGAAAACAAAAAGCCATTCAACTTCCTGTCACTGCAGATAAACACTAACAAAAGCAAAGATCCTGCCTCAGGTTCCCAAAAAAAGGAAAGTGGGGTAACAGTGCAATGTAAAGAGTTATTTGGAGCTGCTCTAAGCAAGGATTTCTTACAAAATTGTCAAGTCTCTGCTCAAGAAGATGGAAGGAGAGAATCAGCTATGGATAGTAGCCAGGTATTTACATGGCCTCTAAAGACTACAGAATATTGACTCTTAGAAAGCTTTTCTTTATCTTGTGACTTGTTACTGCATCTTTCTAAGTTTCTGAGAACTATAAGTATTACATCTTTATTGGAAATGCTTATCTTCCCACTGTTCTAAAAGGCAACTTGATGAAAATGTGAAACCAAACTTAATCATGTAGTGTTCTTTAGAAAGCTGCTTATTGGTAACAGAAACAGTATTAATTTTCAACTTAGAGGTTGGTTCTCTTTTATATGGTTCCAGAAGATACTCATTTTTCATATATTAATGAGCTCAATTGTGTTTTAGCCTATGTTGCCAAGAAGCCCTGTGCTTCAGCCTTGCAAATTCACACCTGCATAAATCTATGCTTATAAAAGCTGTTGACCTTTAACCATTTGCAGAAGTGTGCTTATAGGATTGAAAGTACTAGTATGTCCACCCATTTAATGACTACTTTACTGTTGCTGTCACCATGTCTTGTGCATTAAATACGTTAAAGCTGTGGCTGAATGCATTCAGTAATTTCAGTGTCTTTACAGATTGTGAGCAGACTAGTTCAGATTCGCGACTATATTGCTAAGGCCAGCTCCATACGGGATGATCTTGTAGAGAAAAATGAAAGATCGGCCAATGTTGAGCGTTTATCACACCTTATAGATCACCTTAAAGAGCAGGAGAAATCCTATCTGAAATTTTTGCAAAAGATGCTTGTAAGTTTAAGAACGTAATATATATATTTTTTTCTGCATTGTAAGCTTTTTTTAGGAATTGACCGTTGATGTTTTGAGGTGCTACTGGGGGTGTTGGTTTTGTTTGATCTGTAGTACCTTCCATAGTTCGTTTTTACTGCCCCCTTTCTATAGCTTTTGATTTATGCCAATGAAATATTTCAGGCTAGAGAAAATGAGGAGGATGATGATGTTCGGACTATAGATTCAGCTGTGGGATCTGGTTCTGTAGGTGAGAGCACATCGCTAAACATTGATGTGCAGTCTGAGGCTTCAGATACCACGGTAAGCTGCCTTTTAGTAATTAAGGTGCTAGAAATGAAGACTTTGTTTAGTTTTGTTCTTGTCCTGATTGTTGTGATAGTGTCATAATCTGAAGTTCAATTAAAAAATAGTGAATCTCCAGACACTCTGTTCAGAAGGTGTTTATGCACGTGTGGGTTAATTTATTTATATTTATTTATTTTTTATATGGGGGGGGGAAATGATTCTATCACAACAATATAGCTTGATTAGTTTTCTTAACAATCTTCAGTCTTTCTTCAAAGTGGGATGAAAGGTTAAATGTTTACTTTAGCAGAGCATGCACTGTAATAATGTAGAAAGGAATAGTTTTATATACAATTTTTCATCTATAAGTTTGTTTCTCTTAGTGGGGAAAACTTGGTGGTGTTGGGTGAGGAGAGGGTTAGAAATGAGTTATTAGTGGGCCATTGCCCAAACATTTTTCTAGTGATATGATGGTATTGACCTAACACTGAAGTTTCTCTTCGTTTTTGGAGAGAGTCTTCCTTTTTATTTATAAAAGTTTTTAAATGAACATGGTAAACAATTCTTGTAGTAGATACAAAAGTCATTTTAATAACAACTTACATTTTACATCTTCCAATACCAATATACTGAGAAAAGGTACTAGAGAGCTGGTACTCATTTAGGCAGTTACTACTATGAATGTTCTACAGCTGAGGAGAATTTACATGCTTAGATGTAAAACAGCAGTTAAACATTAAGAAATACTTGTAATTATTTTTAGCTTTGTAAGAACTTTTTCTATTCCCGTAAGTAAATAAAATGATAGACGTGGAAGATGTACTTTTAACTTAAAAAAGAAATATATTGAAAAATGCAGAAAAATACCAGTACAGTTTTTTAGTAGTATGCATGTAAACTTTGCATTTTTTTTTTTTTATTTGCAAAATGAGGTTTAATTTTGATGTTTGGATCTTCATTTTGCATCCAATTTCTGTTAACATCCAGCTTGAATATATTAAATGCAGAATGAATATGTCTAGTCTTAAAAGGTTGATTGCTGTCTAGAGCCTTATTGTTATGAAAATACTAAGAATGACTAAAAATGTCTTTGCTCTTTAGTAGATTTCATTTGATACTAATTTTCATTATTTGACAAGATACAAGTGGGTAGGTTTGTAACTTAAAAATGCATGCTACGTTGGAGCACATGTTCAAAATCTAACCTACTAAACTATTTAATAAAGGAGGTATCTTTTAGTTTGAGCATTCGGCCCCGCATTGAGGACAAACTAGGGAATTCAGCTTCACAAGAACAGGTTACAGACATTGATGTTACAGCAAGCCCGAAAGGGAAAAGTGACAGAGCTGCTCTGAATGACAGGGAAATCTGGCCTTGTAGGATTAATAGCCAAGAACATGGATTGACTTCAAAGGTACACTTCAAAATACTATTTTAGCCTCAAATAGGGTTTATACCACCTGATTTTGTTTTATTTTTTTCCTCCTGTTAACTGCTTCAGATATATTTGTCACTTACACTGAATGTTCCCATTTGGCCTGTTTGTCTGTATGCTGCTGTCTTTTAATTTAATTAATGAATCTTCTTTGCCTAGAGTTTGTTGGGTCCTTGAAATAGAAATGTTTGACAACTTTCTCTTCTGAAGTGTCAGCACTGACAGAGAAAGTAAGACATGTAACTGTGCAGCAGGCGTTTTGATTTTATGTAGATCATCCTTCTGGTTTTACTGTTCTCATTTTGGGAAAAAATTGTAAACGTGACTTTCAGACATTTGTCATGTTTACATTAATAGTCTGCCAATGCAAATTTAAGCTAATACCATATGGAGAAAATAAATTAGAGAATAGTAGCTGTAACTTGTTCCACAAGTGGGGTTTTTTTTTATAGCTGTTTATATAAATATCTTATTGAAATTGAAAGAGGGAAGACTAAGGGGCTTGGAGTCTAAAAGCTGCTTTTGTTATTTGTTACCAGCTTTTTCTATGGCTTTGTCTTTTACTCTGATTGAAAAAAAAAAAAAGAACAAGAAAAAAGTCTTAGGTTTGATTATTTTTTTCCATAAAATTATTATTTCTTTTCTGTAAAATAAGACTCAAGTGTTTTGTCAAGCTAATTCTTCTAAATGTAGAGCTAAGCTTGAAAACTTTGTCATTTGATTTTAATGAACTCAAGCAAATCTGGTACTTTAGATAAAGCTTGGTTTAGTTACTAGGTGAGCAAGACTGAGATGCATCCCCTTTTTTCCCCTTTCTGCCCCTTATTCCTTCCTGTGTTGATTTTATTTTGTACTCGATTCTGCTCTACTATGTATATAAAAATTGAAAAATTCACAGGAATTATCAGTGCCAGCTGCAGTATGTGTTTTAGTGACATTTTGAGAAGTTTAGAATTCTGGATGTGCTCTCCTTCGTCTGCTGGAAAGTTGAGCATTCCCTGGTACCCAGAACTAGTTAATAAGATGTGTTCTTCTATTCTGACATTTGGTGCAGAATTTTTGAACTGAGAATTTTGTACTTGAGGAACTCAGCACTATGTAGAGAGAAGATGATACTTTTAAGTTACTAATGTTTTTTTAAATACTTGTCAACTCTAACAAAAAGGAGGTAAATTTTTCCACTGTTTCATCTGCATAGTGCGATAATCCAACTTCAGACAGGATCAGGATCTTAACTGGATATCTCATTAAAATACTTAATTTGCTAACAGTCCTTGAATAAAAGTTTTGAGACAAATCTCCAGCTTTTAATGAGAAAAATAGCTTAGTTTTTATATGTATTTTAACTGTCCAACATACTTTTGCTCCTTCAGATCTAATTCCACGTGTTTGAAAATATGGCATAGAAGGGGTTCTGTGCATGGTTTTGTTTTGAAATTAGTTTACCTAAATCTGGTCTGTTCTAGTACTTATGGCACAACTACAGGCTACAAAACTAAACGTGTTATAGGTTAGAGAAGAATAATTGCTCAAAACACTCTGCTGAAAACTTAAAAATTTTAGGCTAGTAAATCAATCTAGATCTTGTATTATGTGTAGCTTCATGATTCTATACCTTATCTTGCTTAGCTTTGCTAGTCTTACAGCTTCATGTGCTCTTCTATGAATTTATGATTCAGATGCTGGAGAGATGCTTGGGTTAGTCTTTGGAGCATGTTAGGGCAGCTGGCTGGTTAAGAAAACTTAAGCCCCAGGAGTGGTAAGCATGTCTTGGTGGTACAGGCTTCTCCCTACTGGATATCTAAAATTTTTAGACTGAAAGGGACTCCCGGAAAGGTGAAGGTGTTTCATTTTCACCTTTTTAGACTAACTAGGCTGTTTGAGTCTATTAAAGTCCTGCTTGTTTTGACACTTTTGTCACTAGTGCTCAACAAATAAACTGTCACGATTATGGTAATGCTCTTCCATATCTTGCAGGCCAGAGATCCTCAACAGGAAGCTAAAGAGGAGTTGGAGAACTTGAAGAAGCAGCATGATTTATTGAAAAGGATGCTACAACAGCAGGAGCAATTAAAGGCTCTTCAAGGAAGACAGGCAGCTCTTCTTGCTTTGCAGCATAAAGCAGAACAAGCAATTGCTGTCATGGATGATTCCGGTACGTGGAATGGCATGTTACCATGCTGATTAAATTATTAAAACTAGAATCATGGAATAGGCATTTAAAAGTCTTTTTTTATAATGTACTTTTAAAAAATATTGCAAGGCTTCTATTTCTGAAAAGAGTTGACAAAGTAATGTTGCAAAATGATTTTTCAGTTAAAAACACACAGCTGATCTGTGGTTTACTTGTAAAATCCTAGAATTGTGGATTTTTCTTCTAAAAATTTGTTTACGATCTCAGATTAGGAGTCTGCCTCTCCTCTCTGTCACTGTACCAAGCCTTTGAAGGAAAGAATCAGTTGGGGGATACAGAGTGTTCTCTCCTGTTGTGCATCCTTCTGGATATATGCAGTTGATAGTGTGAGGTTTTGTTTGCTTTTTCATGGGATTCTTTATTTTTATTTTGGTGGCTAGTTGCTTGCCATTTTAATAGTCACTGTTCTTTTATTGGATAAACCACTAACATAAAGGAGGAAGTTGCTAAAGCAATTATGGAAATAAATATGAAACTAGAGCCCTGAAATTCTATGTATGTAAATTCAGGGCATGTCTCTGATAATAGAGCACCACCATTATGCGTTAACCTTCAGTTTAAAAGCATTCTTCTAATTAATTTTCATATATTCCCAATTTTTCAAAAGCTACCTTTGGAAAAGAGACTTCTTTTTGATAACTTCTTTAAGGTTGTCAGCAGAGTTGTTTTCTTAAAGATTCAGTCTTGAAAGGGATATGGTTGGCCTTGATTTGTGTGCTGTTGTAATGTGAATTATCTGTTGTTTGTTGGAAACTTGTCCTGCCCTTCACCCCTCCCTAAATCCTGTTCAGTTTTCTTTGGAAAAGGGGTACAGTTATGTTTGCAGTTGTAGGGAATGACATTTTTGCACTGAGCAGGTTTGGATCCAGTCTGTGTTACTGTTCCATAACTCCTCCCCAGAAGAGTTGCCTTGGGTATAATTAGAGGGTATATGGGATAGCAGTTCTTATTACAGTTAGCTTTTGTATTTAAAACCACTTAATTTATATGACTATAACCATTGGTTTCTGTGTTTACAAAAAGTCTCCCTTTAAGGTTCTTTGCTCTGATGAGCTCCTCTTTCTGCTTTTTCTTCTGTCCTAGATTCAATAGTCTATAGGAAAGAAGATAGAACTAGTTAAGAAAACTCTAGCTTTTAGTGTAGGGAGGAGAAGCTGGTAGGTAGAGCAGCTACTGCAGGTGCCATCCAAAGGCGTTTCCTTTTTTCTCAAATGGTTTTAGTAGTTGCTTTTCTCCTACCTGCTCCACAGTGATAATGCTGTGATGCTTTCTCTTCTTTCCTCAAATATATAAAACTCCATCTTGATGAGGAATGTACTCATGACATAGGTAGAAGATAGGATTACTTATGATAAATTAGAAGTACTTTGGGGTTTTTTTAATTCTTTGGTGGGGTTTTACTTGTTTCACATTTCCATTTATGTCACTCTTAATGACAGTTTCTTACTCCTGTTTGTATTGACTGACTTTAGGATGTGGTATGTGCCACAACTGTAGGGCAGGAAATGTAAAGATTCGAATCCAACATAGGGCAAAATAAGTATTTTAAAATTTGAAAATAGTAAAAATTATTGTGACTAAATCAGGTAAGAAACCCATGATATATGGGGAAAATAAATAAATAATATTTGTGCCTGATTTTTCTTGCAAAGTATTGGTTCATGTTGGTGGAAAATATTTGCATCTCTCAACTGCCAGTTCCATGTCTTGGCACTGTTTGAGATCTCGGGGGCGGGGAAGAGCTTTCTTTTTAATATATTCATCTCATAAAGCTTTTTGAAGGACAAACCCCCAAGACTACAGCTGAAAAGATTACAACTTATACCAAGATGAAAGCTTGCTGTCTTGTTAATTTGTTATTTTAAGGAAGTAAAATTACAAGAACTGTTCTTGGTTTGGCTGTATTAAGTTAATAACCATATTGTTTTTAACAAGAAAAATGTTTTCATTTTGCTCTGACCTTTTTAGCAAAACACAGAGTGGATTTAAAAATCCCTTTGTGTGGTTCTGCAGAAAGGAGCTGTGAGTGGCTTGGTAGCATTTCTCTAATGGAAATAATCTTTCAAGTGTTCAGTTGGTGGGAAGGGCACAACATTAAAAATAATTGCTGTATTTTAAGGAGTGCAGTATATCGATGCTCTTGTTAAACCAGAAATTTTCATCAAATAGCCTTTATTTAATC
The DNA here is from genome assembly GCA_004320125.1 of Scolopax mira. Classification (NCBI taxonomy): domain Eukaryota; kingdom Metazoa; phylum Chordata; class Aves; order Charadriiformes; family Scolopacidae; genus Scolopax; species Scolopax mira. The sequence continues at coordinate 22,496 of BJBW01009099.1, forward strand.
ACTGTGGAAAAGTATTTACATTTTTTCCTCCTTCTTCTGCATGCCCAGTTGTCACAGAGACTACAGGTAGTGTTTCAGGAGTAAGCCTCACATCAGAACTGAATGAAGAATTGAATGACTTAATTCAGCGTTTTCATAACCAGCTTCATGATTCTCAGGTCAGTCCTTGCACTTGTGTAAGTTTTGCCATTTTCCGTTTTTTAATGTTCTTTTGAACAGTGCAGTTAAATATTTGTCTTGCTTATTTGTGGGCATTCACTAGTGCAGTAATTAGGATTCTCCCAAACTTGAAAGCCTATTATCTTTCTGAAGACTTGTCATCTGACTCATCTATACTTTCTACCTCTCAGTTTTCCATGGAAGTCCAGAGAAGTATTTTCTATATTGCAATAGAATTATATCTTGACCCAACATATAGATAGTATATCATGAGAGTATTTTCAGTATCAGTTTCCCTGTATAATGTTCTTTGTTCTGGCGTTGAGCCTAGCAAGCCTACAAGAGGGCTTTTTGTTTCTTACAGTATATGTGGCTTTTTTCACAGTAGTCTGAATAAAATGAAATTACTCTTTTTAGACACAGTCTGTGCCAGACAACAGAAGGCAAGCAGAAAGTCTCTCGCTTACCAGAGAGATTTCCCAAAGCAGAAACTCTTCAGTGTCTGAGCACCTGTCAGAGGAGAAGGCACAGCTTTTTAACAAGATGAGAGTGTTGCAGGGAAAAAAGCAAAAAATGGACAAACTGTTAGGAGAACTTCACACACTCCGTGACCAACATCTGAATAACTCCTCCTGTAAGTAAACATACGCAGAATTGTATCTTTTCAAGAATATAGCTTTTTTTTTTAATGTGAATGGTTCTAAAGCTGTCTTTCAGCTTGCAACTGGTTAATGAAATGCAGGTGATAAAGCTGTGCTGGGGCAATAATTATGTAAATGTTTTTTAATGCTGTATAAGTTTCTGTGTTATGGAGAGCTCTACAAGCAATGACGATGAGTGTTTTTGCTTAAAGTCTTTCTGTGGCCCTACTTGATGCTCTCGCTTTCTATTTCTAGAAAAATATTTGTACTGGTGAAGTTTATCCTACAGCTGGAAATTTCTCAAGGGTGATCACAGAGTATTCTGGTTAACACTTAAAATTGAGACACTTGAAGCGTGGTCCTGGAGAAGAGCAGACTGATTTAATAGTTACATTACTATAGCTCCATCTTTTGACATGTGCTTAACACATGTTATATAAGCATGTTTAGATACGATTTTGTGTAACTGGAAAAAGCAAACATCAAATCTCAAATCTGCATTCTATAGCATATGGGTGCAGGAGCTTAGCAGAGGAAAAAAAAATTATAGAACTTTTATCATGTTGAAATGTTAAATTTCAAAAAAAAAAATTCACCCATAAATAAAACCTTAAAACTCTTTGGGCAGATTCAGAGTATGAAAGCTTCCCTTTCTAAAGTGTGATAAAGCTAAAAGGAACTGTCTGAAGTCTTGTTTACAAAAGCTACTCATTACTCTGTCTGTTGGCATTTCATGCCATGAAACTTAAGACAAAAGCATTTGCTCTTCTAAGAAGAGAATTTATTAACTGATGTTTTCTATGTTGCTAATATTTTCTGTAGTTATATTTTAATGTAATTTAGTTTAGTAGGTTCCTTTTGTGAGTTGTTCTTACAAGCTATATGTCTTTTCAGTAGTTTTTCCTGCTTCAGGTTCTCCTCAAAGGAGTATTGATCAAAGAAGTACAACTTCAGCTGCCTCTGGTCCAGTGGGCATAGTTACTGTTGTCAATGGTGAATCAAATAGCCTGGCATCTGCTCCTTATCCTCCTGATTCCCTGGTTTCTCAGAATGAGAGTGAAGAGGATGACAATCTAAATCCGACAGAAAAGCTTCAGTAAAAGCTCTTTCTTTTTTTTTTATAATGTGCTTTAGTGATTTTGGGTATTATAAGTTCTGTGTTAAGAAATGTTTTAATATTTTAATCTGCTTAGTTTAGTATTACAGATAATTTACTAAGTGCTCCAAGACAGTTAAATGATTTCAGAGCTTCCAGCAGAAGGTTCTTACAGATAGGAAAATTCAGTAAACTTTAAAAGCTTTTATAAAGCGTATATGTATAATTTTCAACTCTACATAATTTGATTAATACAACAACACACATAGCATATTCTTTTTTTTCTCCTCAGGAAGTTAAATGAAGTTCGTAAGAGACTGAATGAGCTACGTGAGTTAGTTCACTACTATGAGCAAACGTCTGATATGATGACAGATGCTGTGAACGAAAACACTAAGGAAGAGGAAGAAACAGAAGAATCCGAAAGCGATTCTGAACATGAGAATCCACAGCCAGTTACAAATATTAGGTTGTCATACTTTTTGTCCTCCTGAATCTTTGTAGTTAAGTTGTAACGGGTTTCTGTCAGTTTAAGCACTGAGTTATGTGTAGGAAGTTCCACTAGAAGGTTAACAGGTCTAGACTAGGAATGGGCATAAAAACAAACTTCATTTTAGAGAGGTATTTAGAACTACAGTCTAATAGGGCAACTGTGTGCATCCAAGGGTCTTCACTGTGCAGAAATGAATGCTAATCTAGCTATGAATCAGGTAAAGCTTTCATAATATAGACATATACCTTGAGAACCTTTTATATTGTTGTAGATCTAGAAGGGAATAATTAATAACTGCTTTTGCTTAAACAAAAGTCTATTGGAGAGATGAATAATGAGAAATACCAGATGTCTGGACTGTTTTATATGAGGTTGACTTTTTTTAAAGGGTCAGGACACATTCCTATAAAAGCCAGTTAATAAAATGACTGGAGCAAAGTTCCATTGACTTAAAAGTTAACTTGAGTAATGTATTTTACCCTAGAAACCCTCAAGGAATGAGTAGTTGGAGTGAAATAAATAGCAACTCAAATGTACAGTGTGGAACTAATAACAGAGATGGAAGACATCTTAATACGGACTGTGAAATAAATAACAGATCTGCTGCTAATATAAGGACTCTAAAAATGTCTTCAACTCTAGGTATGTTCTAAAGTCTTCTAATAATTTTAAGTCTTAGTACAGATAATTCTGATAGCTGCACAGAATTTGGGAGAACCTTGTTTGAGGAGCAAAATATTCAAGCGCCTAGTCATCAAGCTGATGTTTTTCTAATGTCCAATAATTACAGTGCACTTCAGAAGTTTAATAATGTGTCATTTGTACTGTTTTATTTCTTCCTCACCCCACCTCCAGACTGTCACAACAGGGAAGATGACAAAGATATCGACCTACCCCAAGGGGAAGATGACGAAGTGGAAGAAGATAGAGTTAGTGAAGATTCCGTATCTAGCCATAGAAGTAGCCTGGGTGATGCTGCTGGAGATGCCGAGTTTGAGCAGAAGATCAATAGGCTTATAGCTGCCAAACAGAAACTGAGACAGTTACAAAACCTTGCTGCTATGGTGCAGGTATTTTATGAGTATAAATCTGCACTGAAATGTAGCATTCATTATTTCCTCTGATGTATAATTTTTGATAGGGGAAAAACGCTATTTCGATTAACATATAAAAAGCTCATTTTTAGGCTGGGAAACAGAGATTTTGTGTGGTTTTTCTGCCGTCAGGGGTGGTGCTTCTGAAGTTCAAATCTGGAATTTTCTTGGGGATGCTAAACTAACAGAAGAATAGTCTTAATACTTAGCCTTAGCACTGGATTATGAAATATGAACCAAGAAGTCTGACACTTTTTTTTTTTAAACAATACTGGCCTTCATTTTTAATTTTATATACATATATATATTCATCAGTTTTAGGTTTTGATTCCTACGTTATGCAACATTGTTCAGTCAATTGAGGAAAAATTAGTAGGTTTTGATTGTGATCTTCAGATGTTGCAATATGTTTGAGTTAGGGTATTTTGGTTTGGGTTTAAGGGGGGGGTGTTGGGTTTTTGAGTTTTTCTTTAGGCTTGAGGGCCAACTATGAATTGCAGTGTTTTTATTTTATAATATCTCATGCTAATTTAGTGATGTTTACTCAAACATCTTTTCATAAATCTAATATCCCTACAGAATGTTTACATCTGTTTACAGAGCACCATCCGATTCGGTGTCTGCTTACTGCATACACATAGGTGTATCAGAAACATAAAGGGTTTATGTAAGAACTCCAAAATCAATCTTCATTAGAACTAGAGATAAAGCTATTCAGACTGCTTAGTTCTGAAAAATCATTTTGACAAACTAAACTTGTTACATTTTATGTATCAACTTGATAAGGGCCTAACTGCCTTTCTGACGTGCTTTCAGGATGATGATCCAGAACCTCAAGCAACAATCGCAAACGCATCGAATATCGATGATTTGTTTTTGAGTGAGATGGAAGAGACAAAGCAACAACCAAACAACGTCCGAGCCAGCACCAACAAGTTACAAAAGGATGTGGGACTGAATGAAAAAGCAAGGTATGCCTTTATCAAAGGATAGTAGATGCCTGCTTTAGGCAACTTCTTGCCAAGTAATAAGCGGTTAACTTATTTACGCAGAGAGAAGTTTTATGAAGCTAAACTTCAGCAGCAGCAACTGGAGCTCAAGCAGCTGCAAGAAGAAAGAAGAAAACTGATTGAAATTCAAGAAAAAATTCAAGTGTTACAAAAAGCTTGTCCTGACCTTCAAGTAGGTAGAAAGTATTTCTTTGCTTTCCTAAGCTGCTGAGCAACAAACCAAAAAATATTTTTCACATCATTTTTTCACTGTAGAAATTTATAAGAACTTAAAATTGCAATATTTGTATGCTGTACGCAGCTAGTCTTCTAAGCCTAGAGAAGAGCTCTGGTCACCTTGTTCTACTGTAGGTTCTTGCTCAGCAATTGCTGTATCAAGCTCCAGTTTCACTGAATTTTTTTCTCAAAAGCCATGTTCTAAATTCTTCAAAGATAAAGAACCTTCTGTCTTATCTTTAGCCTGAAATTTTTCTGTCCATACATACTCCAGTCACTGTATCTTCACTGCTCTTGGTAGTCACATGCAGGGTCTGGTACTTTGAAATACCATGTTGTCTTGTAAACAAGATCAACACTTTGTTGTATTCAAACTTAACTACACAATATTGTACTGTTTCTCATACTCTTTGAAGTTGAACTTTTTTTTTTTCTATGAAGTGAGCAGTAAATTATCAATACTATGCATCTACACCATTATAGAATAGTATATTACATAAAAATAAGTTTTGTTGGTTCCTGGCTAAGTTCTGAAATAGTATTTGATTTTAAAATCTTTCACTGAATCCTAATTCTATCTCAAAATCTGAATTGTGTTGGGTTTTAACAGCGGATAAATTTTAGACAGCTGCTCTACTTTTATTTTGCCTTTTTGCTTTCTCTTCCAGTTGTCAGCTGGCCTGGGCAGCTGCCCAACGAACAGGCAGATTTCACCAGCAACCTCAACTCCAGGCATGAATGAATGTAATGCAGCTGGCAAGCCTTTGCTTGAATTTGATGAATCTGTACCAGTAGGCAATGAGGTATTTCATACTTGATATTCTGTGACATAAGAAAGGTTTAGAAAAGAAAAAAAGTCTACATAACTTAGACACTTTTAAAAATATTGTTAAATGCTTTAAATACGGGGAGTGGAGTAGTAGCCATTTTAGCAAAGTATGTATAAATTCTTTGTTTCATTTCTGAAAGAAGTGAATATTTACCTGAACTGACAAGAGATGTTCCCCAAATACAGCAGTTGTTGCCAAATATGAATGTGAAAGTTGGAAGAATTTTGAATTTGTACTGTGAACGTTTGATAGTGTATACGCCAGGCAAGTCATCCATGAAGAAAATGATGGCTGTGTTTGAAATCCAGTTTCTTCTATACATCTTCTTTCCTTGTGTCCTCCAAAGCACATGCTTTAAATAATGGTCTGGATATTGCTTTCTGAAAATTATACTAGCATTTGCAAGTGTGGAGGGAAATGTGATGACTTGATGGAAGAGACAATACCTGAAAAATACCATTTTAAATAAACTTTGTGAGTTGCATCAGCGTTCTTGTAGATTTTCCTTTAGCAAGTCAGGTGAGAATGATTGGGTAACACCTGTACTGTTGTCATTAAAAGAGAAATTGTCCTTCACCAAGAAGAGAATTTCAGAACTTTGCCATCTTCCAAATAAGCATTATAGGACAGCTTGTCCCTTTTCAGTAAATAAAGGTCTGAATTCTTCCTACTAAAAGAAACTGTCTCTACAAGGACTGTGCTGATGCAATTGCTAACACTGTACAAACAGGCTGGGTTACTAATACTAATTATTCAAATAGGTATGGGTTTTTGTTGTAAAACTTCTTAGCTCCAGCACCACCAACTAGCTCCGTTGCTTTCAGGCTTGATACATTGTCACTGGCCTGTCTCCCTTAATCTGTGTTTGCCAGTCTAATTCACTTAAACAAATGGTTTTGTACGTTACACTTTTTCTATGTTTGTGAAAATATCTTGCCATTTATACTTTTACTGTATCTAATTTAAGGCAGATAAAGGCCTCTTTCTACCTGTACGTTTCCTTTTATGTGCTTTTCTTTTAAATCACAGCTTCCTTAAATCTTGTTCAAACATAAACTGCAACTTGAAGTTTCTGCAGGTTGCAGTAAATCCTTGTTGTATCTTCTATGTTGTTATTAAGGAAATACTTGGCAGTATTTCCACGTTTCTCCAGAGGCTAGTATTCTGTCATGCTACTTCAAGAGCTAAGAATGCATAAATTATGTGATTAAAAGCAGTGTTAAATGAAACATGCACTGCTTTTCTTAAAAAATCCTGTCCTGTACTGTTTAATTACCTTCTTTGATTTTGCAGTATTTGGGATAAATAGTAAACATGGGATCTGTTTTGCACCTTTCTGTACTGTAACTTCAGTTACAATGTAATACAAATACCTGAACAAAAAGGTATCAGTGTAGTATCAAATACTGACATTTTCATATGTTTTAGTATAGATTATATTTATTTATAGTCTAATGTCTTCCATTTTACTGCAAACAGCTATGGTCTGAGATGAGAAGACATGAGATTTTAAGAGAAGAATTGCGGCAGAGGAGAAAGCAACTTGAAGCTTTGATGGCTGAACATCAGAGGAGGAGAGAGCTGGCAGAAACCATATCTACTGTTGCTGCATCTGTTAAAAGTGAAGGATCAGAAGCTCAGCGAACTCCACAGCAGAGCAGGACTGAAAAGTAAGAATCTGAGCCACTGAGTGTTAGTCACAGTGGGTGCTTCTGTTGTTTAGTGAGATGTCAGTCTTGGGGTAGTTCCCTGTTTTCACTGAATGTGATGATATAACAGAGCAGTAAATTAATTTCCTGACTTCTAAGTGACTGTTAGTTGGCAACTTGCTAGTTTTATGGGTTTTCCCAGAGTATTTAGTCTCCCCTGCTCCATAAATGGTGAAAAATCACCTAGGGAGAGGAGAATGTGTGGAAAATGCCAAATGCTCCGAGTACTTTTTTTTCATCTCTACGCTAGTTATAACAGTAGTAAAGTAATAATTTTCCAAAACAGTAAGTAATTTTATTTAACTGTCCCAGTGTCAGAAGAATACTGGTTTCATTTTGCATTTGATATAATGTTTAAATTAATTTTGGTGCAGCTTGATTAATTGGAGACAGAGTTGTAATTGTGAATAGATGGGTTTATAACAAATTATTAAAACAAAAAAAACCAACCAACCCTTCTTTTCCCAAACACTCCTGTGGTTTTTTTTCTTTTATTTTTTTCCTTTTTTCTTTTTTTTTGTTTTCTTCATTCACTAGGACAATGGCAACCTGGGGAGGTTCTACCCAGTGCGCACTAGATGAAGAGGATGGAGATGAAGATGGTTATCTCTCTGATGGAGCTGGTCAGGCAGAAGAGGAGGAAGAAGATGCATCAAGTTTGAATGACAGTTTCTCTGTTTATCCCAATAACAACATACCAGAAAACATGTATTTTGTTAAAGAAAACAAGGATAGGTTGGTGCCATTACTTAGTGATCTGATACTCGTCAGAGTTTATTTGGAAGGGGTGGGAGAACCATTGCATTAACTACAAGACATCCTTTTACAGCAAAATGAAAATTTTTTTCTGCTTGTTAGGGAGCAGTGTGCAGTGGCACGTTCTTGTACGAGTCTGTGTAGCTGCATTGTGTACAATTAATTTGATTATTTCTTCTGTTTTCGGCAATATTGAATGTTTGCCTGCAGGACAGCTCTTGGAGGAGCTCTGTATGTTCCCATGTTGTTTTAATCAATTTAAAAAGAGAACCTGTACAAAATTTTTGCCATGATACTGATCAGTCTCTTCAAAAAAAAGTAATTCAGAGAATTAAACTACCTCTGAAATTTTTGCTTTTAAGTTGTTGGCTTTTGCAACTTTGAAAGCTATTTCTTATTAGATGTCTTAATTAACTTGAATATTTTTAATATTTAACATACCTGATTGATTTCCTTAAGAAAATGGGTAAACTTTCTGTGTCTAAATAAAAATGCAATGTGTAACGTATATCTCTTCAATTGATTTTTTTTCTGGTTTTGATACCAAAATAATTTTAGTAGATAGTGGTCTTCTAGTCAGGAGCTGGGCCAATTAATCCTTAGCGTATTACGTTGGTAGTTTCTATTTTCAGCTGAATACATGTTCTATATCAGTAATGGGTGATACTAAAACCAAGATCCAGAAATATCCTTAGCAATTCTTTCTCGACTGAGGTTGTTGGGTCAGTGACTGTTACTTTCCATTTGTTTTGGATAAAGTTGGACTGACAAAATCATATGGGTGATTACCTCACATGCTGAAATGGCCTGTGCCACGTGAGGAGTCGATGTAGTTTGAATAACGGAAGTATCATTAGAAAAAGTTGTTTGGAATGTCAGCTTTTGTCCTCATTCTTCCTATTTTTCCCCACCCAGGTGGAAAAATTCCCGTCCTCTTTCAGCAGATGGGAATTATCGTCCAATGGCTAAGGCCAGGCAGCAGCAGAACATAAGTATGCGACGCCAGGAGAACCTTCGGTGGATGTCTGAACTTTCATATGTGGAAGAAAAGGAACAATGGCAGGAGCAGATCAATCAGTTGAAGAAACAGCATGAATTTAGTGTCAGCATTTGTCAAACTTTGATGCAGGATCAGCAGGTAGATGTGAAGAACAGTTATTTTGCTGTTCTTACTGTTTTGGGGTTTTTTCCTCCCTAAATCTTTCCAGTAGTAACTTCTAGTTTTGGTAATTTGATCACTGTCCTGTATTTTCTTTCCACAGACCCTCTCTTGTCTTCTACAGACGTTGCTTACAGGCCCTTACAGTATGATGCCCAATAATGTTGCATCTTCACAAGTACATCTTATTATGCATCAATTAAACCAGTGTTACACTCAGCTGACTTGGCAGCAGAATAACGTCCAAAGGTTTGTTGGCTGTATTAGTGTTTGGCTGGAATTTGCAATGTTTCAGTAGCAGAGAACGTGGTTATGTGAATAAAAGATTACAGGTAATGGTTAAATATGAGGTTATTGAACTTCTGAATTGATTACAAGCTTTTGACATTGTATACAGCATTTTTGGTTGGTATTTTCACCACTGCTTCTTTTTGAGTAATCTTTAGCGAAGAGAACCAAAAGTTGGTGTCTCTTCCAGTAAAATCTCTTGCAGTAACTTAATTTTGCTTTTTTTGGTTTAAACTTGCTTTGTTTGAATATGGTTTTAGTCTGTAGTCTTTGCTAGACTACCTGGCAAGAGTCTGGATTCTAATGCTTATGGAAAGATTTGTCCTTTCTTAGTGTTATCAGTCAGAATTTATGCTTACTTCTGCTCCATTTGGATATACTGAATCCTTCTGAATAAGGATTTTTTTTTTTTAAACTAAAAGGTAATAGTCATTTTAATTAATTGCATGAAAGTTCAAGCTCTTCATCTTTGTTTTCTATTTGGTAAGCTGTATATACTTACTGGCCTCTAATACAATATTTTAAAGTAATTTTAATGCTGCTTCTGCAAATATTTTGTCTTTGGTTATTTCCATTTAAGTTTCCTTTTCAGCCTGCTTATTTTTTTAG
>BJBW01009099.1:33564-50659 GCA_004320125.1 Scolopax mira
AAAGGTTGTTAAAGCTGGCTTAATATATTTCAGCTTTTTGAGGAAAACAGGAAAATAAAATAGATGTAGATTGTAGCTTCCAAATTCTAAGGTTTTCCGTTAAGGATATATTTTAAATTACAGAGAACCTACACAGAAGGATATTTATGTTCAATTTGACACCACTGTAAAGGTTCTAAAGTTAAAATCAAGAATTTATGACTTCTGTAGCCCTGTGAATACTTGTACAACTGGAACTTCCTTGTCAGTTTGATAGTTGAAGTATTGATATGTTCTTCATGCAGACAAAACTACCATTTTTGGAACTGATATAATTTTTACCTTCACTTGTAGGAGCTGTTTTTTGAAGGTTCTTAAAGTACTTTCATCTCTGGTAGTGTAGTATCCAGCAATGTTTGAAACCTGCTTTTAAGATAAATTCTGATTATTGCAGTACTTCCAGGATGAAAACAGCTTTTGTTTACTTCCCCACTGTATCTTTGCTTTATAAAGTTATGTTGCCACACAGTAAGTCTCAAATTTGACTTGTATCACACAGATAAATTGAGGTAGTATCTTCTGACTCTCTTGTTTATTTTGTAGGTATTAATTATAATCCAGTGTTCCCTTCTGGTTTTGGAGATTTTGCACACAATATTTCTCCACACAGCAGTGAACAGCAGCAGCAACAACATCCTCTAGATCATAATGTTTCTGGGAAAACTGAGTATATGTCATTCCCCAAACCTTTTGAAAGCAGTTCCTCTAATGGAGCAGAAAAACAAAGGTATTTAATATCACAGTGCAACTCTCTTGTAATCAGTTTTCCTCCCATTTTTGGGGCTTGTAGGAATTCATCATTCTTTTAGGGAATTTATTGTAATAGGATTACTAAATAAGCTTTACTTTTGCGGTTTGCAGTTTAATTTTTTTACTGTTTTTTTTTCAGTAAAGTGTTCTGCTCTTCTGTATATTAACTAGTGTATCATTTCATGGGTGTTTTAAGATCATATATACTGTTGAAGTGGTTTTGTGACACTTTTTGGAAGTAGAGGAAGATTTAATTTCCATCTTTTTTGAAACTGAGCTGTTTTACAGAATCATAGAACAGTTTGAGTTGGAGGGAACCTTTAAAGGGCATCTAGTCCTACTCCCTTGCAATGAACAGGGACATCTTCAACTAAATCGGGTTGTTCAGAGCTGCTTGCAACCTGATCTTGAATGTTTCCAGGGATGGGGCAGCTACCACCTCTCTGGGTAACCTGGGGCAGTCTTTCACCACCCTCAGTGTAAAATATTTCTTCCTTGTATCTACTCTAAATCTCCCCTTTCAATTTGAAGCCATTACCCCTCCTCCTATCGCTCCTCTCCCTGATCAAGAGTCCCTCCTCATCTCTCCTGGAGCCCCTTTAGGTACTGGAAGCAGCTCTGAGGTCTCCCTGGAGCCTTGTCTTCACCAGGCTGAACAACCCAAAATCTCTCTGCCTGTCCTCACAGCAGAGGTGCTCCAGCCCTCTGAGCACCTTTGTGGCCTCCTCTGGACTCCAACAGGTCTTTCCTATGCTGAGGACTCCAGAGCTGGATGCAGTACTGCAGTTGGAGTCTCACCAGAGCAGAGTAGTAGGGCAGAATCCCCTTCATCGCCCTGCTGGCCATGCTTCTTTTGATGAAGCCCAGGATGCTGTTGGCTTTCTGGGCTGCAAGTGTGGGACATGTCCAGCTTTTCATCCATCAACACCCCCAGGTCCTCCTCAACAGGGCTGGAGAGTTGTTGCCTTGTTGTACCTCATGAGGTTTTGCATGGACCCACTTTTGGGCCTGTCCGGATCACTCTGGATGGCCTCCTGACCCCCAGGTGTGTCAACTGTTGGAATAACTACAGGATATAATTCTAGTGAATGCTTAGTTTTTGTGCTACAGTAGATTGTAAAGAATGTTGCTTTAAGAAATGTTCTGTCCTATATCACTATGTGAGCACAACAGTAGCTACATAAGTGTATTCAGGTTGCATAATTTATTGCTGATTTCAGACAGCTTTTATTTTTCCATTTGCAAGGATTCTCACTAGGTGATTTATTTTTTTTTTTTCAATGTTCAGTTGATGACTAAGTAATTAGGGCAGACAACTTGCATTTTGGATAAAGGTATTTGCCTGGTAATACATCCTACTTCTATCTAAGAGACTGGGTTATGATCTATTGTGGTGTTTCCCTTTTTTTGACAGAAAGAGTCATAGACAACCCGAAGACGAAATGGAAAAAAGATCAACCTGGCTTAATGATAGCCAGGAAGTGAAAAAAGAGGATCAGTCTCAGCTGAAAGCAGGTTTTGCAGCTTCGGTGCAAAACGTTGCTTCTGGTCATAAAAATCAGCCTGATGTGAGCAGGAGAAGAGAGTTTGATGAAGAGTCTTTGGAGAGTTTCAGCAGCATGCCTGATCCAATCGACCCCACTACTGTGACAAAGACATTCAAATCTAGAAAAGCATCAGCACAAGCCAGCTTGGCATCAAAAGACAAAACACCCAAATCGAAGAATAAGAGGAAGAGTGCTTCTCAGATAAAAGGCAGAATTAAAAATACTGGTAGGTATTATTAAAGTCATCTTAAACACAGTGGCAAGCTCAGCTTGGATTATAATCTTTACGTTCCAGAGCATTTACTCTCCATAAATGGTACCTATAGTAATGAAGATAAGTCATTGAAATACAAATTCATTTAACATATGTAAGGTTTTTTAGTATTTCAGTAAATAAAAAGCGTAACTGATGAGGACATCATGGTTTGAATTGATAGTGGATGCAGATAGACTAAGATTTGGAATAAACACCAGGAAATCTTCCTTTTTGTTATCTTTTCATGTTCAAACTGTGTGACTTGCTGAAAGATGTGCTTCAGTGAAATAATGAATGAGAAGAGAGGGACAGTACTGTTGGAGTCACTGATTTAGGGTTACTGTGTGGCTTCAGTGTACAGAAGAAAATTTAGCCTCGTAAACGTTGTTTTGCATCTTTGAGATTGCTCTTTAACAAATTTTGAAAAGTAATAAAACATTTTGTAAGCTGATTTTTTTTTTTTTGTTTATTTCTTCCTTCTCCTTCCCTCCCGTTAGGTTATGAAAGCGCAAGCGCTTCTAGTGCATGTGAACCCTGCAAGAGCAATAAAAGCAGACACTCTGAAGAGGTGGTTCAGGCAAAGGTGTTCAGCAAAAGGAATCGGGAACAGTTGGAAAAAATAATTAAATACAGTAGATCTACAGAAATGTCTTCAGGTATTCTTTTCTGGATGTCAGTTGTTATTTTGTGAAGTTCTCTGGGTAAAAGACCTCCAGACTTAGTTGGCAGTGTGTATTATTTAAAAGCAGTGTGTACTATGACAAGAAGACAATATAGAATGTTTAGGATCTGGATTTTGCTTTTTCATTTCGAAGGATGCTGTAAGCATAAAAGTTTTTAAAAGTTGGGAATTGATTGCTTTGGGGCTTTTTCTGTAGATTAGGTACTTGATTAAAATATTTTAGAAACAAACCTGTTCCTGTTAAACAAACAAAAGTCTTGCCAACCAAAACTGTCACTCGTTTTGTTTTCATGGGCAGTAATTGCACAACAGCTGAAATGTTGTTTAGTGTTTAAACTACATTCCCTACTGCATAGGTTTGCTTTCTGTTCATGCTTAAGGGAGCTCTATCAAATACCATTCAAATTCAGTCTTGTAACATCACATAAACCCTTACATTTTTGCCATCTGCACTGCTTTTCTTGCGTCTGGATCATAAAAATATTCTCTTCTATGTCTTTTTAGGTTCTGCCAGTACCTTTTGTTTTGTTTGAAAGATGCAGAAATTTTAGTCACTGTAGCAAAATGTCAATGTAGCTGTGTCCACACTAAGAGCTGTTTATTGACATAATAAACTGTTAACCAGTCAAGTTCTGGCAATAAGCAGCTTTGCTGTGGTTTGGATCACTAAAAGCAGTTTTCCTCCTGCTGTTTTGTATAGACCCTGTCTTTATTTCTGGTGCGCATTTTTTGTGTTTATCACTGTCTATCCCCACTTTCCTACAGCGCATGCTAGGAGAATTCTGCAGCAGTCTAACAGAAATGCATGCATTGAAGTGCCAGGTAATGCATTCACTGCTCAGCTTCAACAATGTCCTACTACTTTTATTTTTTTCCTCTTAGCTTTGGGCCTGGAGCTCAGATTGTTTAGCAGATGTTCAAACTCAGCAATTTCTCTGCAGTGCTGCAGCACCTTCTCTATAAACAAGGCGAGAGAAAGATGCTTGTAGTTTGCACAAAATGCAACGATAAAAACTCTTTTGAATTGTAATTGTGAAGAATGTGTTTATCATGTTTTCAGTCACAATTACTAGTGGAAAATAGGCACGTAGATACCAACAAAAAAACTCAATAGGCGTTTTTACTATGTTTAAAAGCTACTATTACATTTTATTAATGGAGGAGGAAAGCAATTTCTAGTGACTTATTCAAGGTTCCAAAAGCTTACCTCGATGCTTAAAAATACTGGTAGACTCTTTGCAGATAGTCAATTTGCCCAGTAACATTTGCTATATTGCTAATAACTTTATTAACTTGAATACTAACAAATATGCATCTGTTAAACTAAGCTGAGTTTTCCAAATGTAACTTTTTTCCATTCAACACTTGCCAAAATACATATGTAATAAATGTTGTGATTCAAGGATAATCCTTAATTTTCAAAGGAATGGGATAGTCATAGGCATAGGCTTCTCATACATATGTAATAGGGCTTAAGGGTAAAAGGTTTTATGTGAGTCTCAGAAGTGATATTAGACATGTATGAGAAGGTAGGAGTTATGCTTCTGGGGGAGGGATGGGAAGCATTGTCTTTCTTGAATTCAGTCTAGAGCTTTCTTAATGTTGTTGCTTGTGTTGCAAGAATGTGGACTACTTGTATTATGTAAACTTGAGACCTTTGGAAATATCTTGAAACTCCATTTTTGGTGTTCAATATCTATTCTGAAAGCACTGTGTGTGCAATATTCTCTTTAATAAATACTTTCTAAAGATACAGTTCAGAATGATAAAATAATTTCTATGAACGCTTTACATTTGATTTCACATATGAAGGCTTGCATAAAGTGTTATTTCAGAATGTTTCCATCTTTGTTGCCCTTCAGGACATAAGTCAGCTTTAAGAAAACAGCTATATAATGGAAGCTACAATAATTGAGAGTTAATCTGGGTACCTGTAACTTGCATACCAAATAAACAGCTTGCTTTCAACTAGATGTGTGTCAAGGACTTACTGGGTTCCTTTTTTTTTTTTCCCTGCAGAAACTGGTAGTGATCTTTCTATGTTTGAAGCTTTACGTGACACAATTTATTCTGAAGTGGCAACGCTTATTTCTCAAAATGAGTCTCGTCCTCACTTTCTTATTGAACTTTTCCATGAGCTTCAGCTGCTAAACACAGATTACCTGAGGCAAAGGGCTCTATATGCTTTGCAGGTACGCATGACATTTTGATCTTGTGTGTGAATCAACCAAATCTTAGATCCTTTTTTACAGTATAAACTTATTATCTTTTTCCAGGATATAGTGACCAGACATCTATCTGAGAACAACGAAAAAGGGAAATGCACAAAATCACTGAATTCTACCACATGGATGGCATCAAATTCTGAACTCACTCCCAGTGAAAGCCTTGCTTCTACAGATGATGTAAGTTTTCAAGTTTAGAAGCTAATTTCCTGTCAGCTTTTCCTATCTTCTCAACTTACACGCCTGTGTTCTGAAATACTCAATACTAGCAATTGAATTTTTCTAAAATTCGTATCAACTTACACAGAGTTTTCTAAACAAAGAAATGCAAGAGAATATTAATGCAAAAGAGATTAAACACACTAGGATTCTCCATGCTGGAAATGAGTGATGTGTCAGGGAGGAACAGAATGTGGACAGGGACACAGATTGGAAACTGATACTCAAAAAGAGCCAAAACCCTCTTGTGAGTAAGTCAGGGCAAGTGCTGATGACAAGATTCCCAAGGAATTTTTACTTTTTTGTATTTAAGAAGTCATTGATGCCTCTGCACAGTTTCTTACATATTTTATAATTGAAGTATTTGAAACGAACATGGTAGAATCGCCTGATAGATTTATATCCTGAGAGTAAGGTTATTCCCCAGTCAAGCAGCCTGATGACAGTTCTTGATACCACAGCTGGCTTGGTGATACATCCGTGAGAGAATGGTGCATTCCTGTTCTTTGTATTCAGTTCTTTGGGTTTTTTAGGAAACCTTTGGCAAGAACTTTTCTACAGAAGCATGTCAAGATTGTGAACAAAACGATGCAGACAATGGGAGTACTATGTCTACATCTTCAAATTTTGAACCCTTTGCCACTGATGACCTTGGTAAGAATGATGTGATTTGTAGTGTTGTTAGTCCCTCCCTCCTGAAATGCCTGCAATTGTCTACTCTTAAATAGTCTAAAAATGCTTTGATTTTTAATGTGTAAAACAACACTTAGAGAAATTAGTCACTTATGAAACACTTTGAGTTATTCAAATCCTGTAATAAAATATAACTCAACTATGGTTATATGTAGATTTCTAAAATTGTGGCTTTCAATTAATTTTTATCATTGTTTACTTGTGTATCAATTGAAAACTTCAGATTAAAAGGTGTTTTTATTCTAAATATAGGCAACACAGTGATTCACTTAGATCAAGCTTTGGCTAGGATGAGGGAGTATGAGCGTATGAAAATTGAAGCTGAAAGTACCCTTGACTCTGAGGGCTGCTCTAGTAATTTTCAGGGTGCTTCTGCTGCTAAATTAGAAGGTATGCACATATATACATATTTTTAGTTTTAGAAAATAATTATTCTGAATATCAAGAATCATTTAATTGGCTGACTTGCTTTCTTCTTCATTTACATTGAAAACTTAGTTAAGTTTCAAAGGATCTTAGCATACTTAACTAAATCTGATTTATTTTTAAAAAGGAAAATACATGCTTTTGGAATGGCTTTAATGTTGAGTGACTTAAATGTACATTTCTTTTAATGAGGTCCAAGCACCAGTGAGTGTCTTCCTGTCGTGGAGTCAAGTGATGCTTCTGCTGTTCCGTGTCCTCGTATCGATACTCAGCAGCTCGACCGGCAGATTAAAGCGATTATGAAAGAGGTCATTCCTTTCCTGAAGGTAAGAACTTTTTGTCAATAATGTGTGAATTGGGAGAATAGGAAAAGGACCTGCGCAATTCCATAGAAGAACGTTATTTTAAATGGATAACTTGCATCTTAGCAACAACTGCCAATAGTATGTGTTAAGTTGCAGACCTTCCTGAGGATGACGTAAGGATTAAATACTCCAACAGAAAGGTTTTTAATAGGAGAAAGAAATGGTTTCTGGATTGCATAGGGCTGTGGACTTGACATCAAGAATAATAGAAATTTGGCCTTTGTTTGGAGCTGACAAATCAAATAGAAATGTTTGAGAATGTGCTGTTGAAATACTTGCTGGCTTTTAGCAGAGAACTGAGTTTTAATTAAAACTGTTACATACAATGTAACTTGTGATATTTTTGAAAAATATCTCTGTGAGTTTCAGCATTATATTCTTTTTACAAATATCTTCAAAATTGTTGAGAGCTTGTAAATATTGTGAATACAGAGGAGAAATGTACTATAAAAGAAGGAGAAGTAGTCACAGTTCACTCTTTGCAAGGTTAGAGAGCAGAGGAGATTGAGTTGTAAGATCTTAAGTAATCTCCATGCTCTGTTTTATAGTACATGCAGTGAATAAGATTAGCTTTGATGAATAAGGTACTTTTTTGATACTGGTTTTAAAAACTGTCTATATTGTTGACACGCCCCATTCTCGGGGCCCAAAGACTTCTCTTTTGTTTGCAATTTGAAGGCAGCTTACAACAATATATACCTTACCATAAACTTCAATACACCTGAGTACACAGCCACAATATGTGAAGATTGTTAGTTTGTCCAGGCGTTAAAAGGTGACATGTACTGGTGGGCTGGAGAAGTGCAACAAAGCTTTGTGTGTTATGGCCTGTCAGTGATTGATGAAGTGTATTTGCTGTAACTGTGTTCCAGTTAGTTTGTTTTGTGAGATGGGTTAGGACCAGTTTGTGGAGTGCTGTTCCTTCAGTGGAAAGGTGGTTTTGTTTATAAAAGAATTTCAGTATTTGAGTTGATGGCTATTTTTAAAAAAATAAATAAGTGTTAACTAAGCTCATTTTGTGATACTTGTTTAGGAACACATGGATGAAGTATGCTCTTCTCAATTACTGACATCAGTAAGACGTATGGTCTTGACTCTTACACAACAAAATGATGAAAGCAAAGAATTTGTGAAGTTCTTTCATAAGCAGCTTGGCAGCATACTGCAGGTCAGTAGTTTTTCAATGTTGTTTTGCAGCACTATCACAGCTTGGATAATGAGCAACAGATAAACCAGCTTCCCTGAAGTTGTATTTTACAACTGCTGTTCTCCTTCAGCTTTAATATAGCAATGAGGTATCACCTTGTTTTCTAAAATTAAAGCTTTACAATGCACAGAACTTCTTTTCCATCAGTGCCAGATAGTGAGAGCTGTATCTCCTGCCTAGTGCTGTCTTCAAGGAGAGCTCTGGCGATGGTCTTCATGAACATTTTGTGTAAATTCCTGAAAATCAATAGAGTGATTTCCCTCCCTTGTATAGAGTTTTAATCAGTAACTTGGTACATTCTGTTACATGACTAGTCTGCTTAAAATCTAAGATATTAAACCGTATCTTTTTATAAGTATGAGCTAATATATACCTAACTAATTTTGAGTTATTAGGAATATGACAAATACTTAGTCTTTGAAGTTTGAAAGCCTGTTTCAAAAACTGAAGAATTATTTCTCTTCACAGGATTCACTGGCAAAATTTGCTGGTAGAAAATTGAAAGATTGTGGGGAGGATCTTCTTGTGGAGATCTCTGAAGTGTTATTTAATGAATTGGCCTTTTTTAAACTCATGCAAGACTTGGACAACAACAGCATTTCTGTAAAGCAGAGATGTAAAAGAAAAGTAGAAACTACTGAAGCGATGCAGTCTTATGCTAAAGAGGTTTGTTTTATTATATTTTTTTAAAATGCAGCTTTTATGATTTTTCCTATGTATCTGTATTCCCTTAACTACTTTGATTACCTTAATTCATGAGTTGTATATATGGTTTTTTTACGAATTAGAGCTGTGTAGTCATGAACTAGCTTTCTTTAGTAAAGGAAATATCCTGTGTTATAGATGAGTATCTGTTAAAGGTATCTAGTTGCATAGAGTTTTTGTTGTTGCGTAGACCAATTGTTGTTGGTAATTCAGAGAAAATGTATATGTGCACGTAGTAAGGAATAGTCAAGTCTTGAAATAGTATTAACATCTGGAGCCTCTGAGGAGTTGCTGTGATTTAACCCAACTAGGCAGCTGAGCCCCACGCAGCCACTAGCTCAGTCCCCACTGGTGGGATGGGGGAGAGAATTGGAAAAGTGAGAAAATTTGTGGACAGTTTAGCAGGTAAACTGTATGCACAAACAAAGCAAAACAAGGAATTCATTCTCTACGTCTCATGGGCAAGCAGGTGTTCAGCCATCTCCAGGAAAGCTGGGCTCTATCACGCATGACGGTGACTTGGGAAGACACACTCCTTCCTTCTCTCTCCCTCAACTTTATACACAATGTCACATGGCACAGAATAGCCCTGTGGTCAGCTGGGGTCAGCTGTGTCCCCTCCCAGCTTCTTGTGTCCCCCCAGCCCACTTGCTGGTGGGGTGGCGTGAGGAGCCAAAAAGGCCTTGGTGCTGTGTAAGCCTTGCTTAGCAGTAGCTGACACATCCCTGTGTTATCAACACTGTTTTCAGCACAAATCCAGACCGTAGCCCCATACCAGCCACTGTGAAGAAAATTAACTTTATCTGAGCTAAATATTTTGATAAATGGTGGTTCCAGTTCATCACCTCTCCAATTATGCCTACAGCTTTCTTTGCAGTAGCTTAGTCAGGCACCATCTTCAGCTAAGCTGAATAAGTCCTATGAAATCATCAAATAGTTGTTGGCACGTGTAAAAAGTATCACTTTCTTGACTTAAAATATAAAGAAATACAAACTTTTCAGAAATATTTGAGACTGTAGTACATATTCTGCTCTAACAAAGATAGAAATTGGGTTGGGTTTTGTATCATTTACGTTATTAAAGATATTGCCTCACCATTTTCAATGTCAGTATTGCCGGTTTTAGGAACTTAGCTTTTTTCAGTAACATGAACTATTTACAAAACAAACATTAAACCAGATCGTGTTCATATACTTAAATGGGACAGGTAATTACCTCAATGTTTCTTCTTGCATAGTATAGTTATGACTTCGGTGTCCTTTCATCTTTCTTTTAGAAATAGAAATACCAAAGCAAACTCATTTAAAAATATCAAGAAAGGTATTTTGTAAATCTGTCATAAAGTCCTTTAAGTAGTTTTAAGCATATCATCAGCTATTCAAGATGGTTGAACTGGCTATACCAGTGTTATGGCTAGTGTGTGAGACAGACTGTGAAGAGTTTTGGTAAGAGGCTGGAGAAACACTCTGAATCCAGAAGGATTTGGATATGACCTCTTATTTTATCTGAAATTGCTCATTGAGTCATTGTTACATAGTTCATAGACTGCTTTGAGGGTGCATGCAGCCAGCTTAGATCCAGCATTTCTTCTCTTCTGGAAGACAGAGTTAATGTCAATGTTTGCCTTGTTGCTGTGGCAGCAGTTCAGACTCAACAGAGCCAGAACTGGTAGGTCCTGGTTGCTTTAGACAGACCCACACGGTTATCTCTATGTGGTTTTCTCACAGCTTTCAGGTCTCTGGTCCTGATGTGGACACATCTCATCTTGCTTGATTTTGTGGCTGCCTTGAGTCCAGTAAACTGACTGGTTTTAGATTCCTCACGGAAAAGCACAACTCTGTCTTGACCAGAGCTGGCCTGTCTAAATCTGTATGTTAAATGTGATTTAACCCTAGACTGGGGAATTATCCCATGTAAACATAACTGTTTAAATAAAAAGGGCAAACACAAATTTTGATAATATCTTGCAACTCTAAAATTTTAAAGACCTCTATGTAAACATCTCTCCTAGTGTAGAAGTTCCTGTGAATTACTGCCATTTTGAGATAGCAGTTTTTGTAAGATTGGCCTTTCTGACAGGCTTTCATGAAGCCTTAGTTTGGTTCAGTATTTCAAAATCATTTCAGTTTAGAATTGAAGATAGTTTGTGTTTCTTCTAGGCAGAAAAAGGTCTCCAGGTGGATGTTTGTTCATCTGCTGAAGATGTCGATGAGGACAAAGTATGTTTATGCTTCTCAACTGTCTTTATTCCTCAGATAACTTCACTGTCATATAAATCCAGCAGCCCATTTCCTAGTGTTAATAAATGTATTAAACATCGTGGGGTTTATCTCCTTTCTGTTACTTTCAGTGATTTACTTTATCAAAGTAACAAGGGAAATTATAATTTCCCTTTTTTAATTTGAGATGATGGTCTGGAAAAGGACTACCAGAAAAATCTGCCTTTGTCAATAAGTCTTTATTATTACATGCACTCAGTAAACATGACTTGGATACCAGCTCCTTGGTTGCTCTGGGTTTTATTCCTGTTTCTGCTGCTGAGCTGATACCAGATAAACACTGTTCAATGCATTTCTTATAAAATATTATCTTCTTACCTTTCAAGAAGTGCACTCAGATCAACAAAGAGAGTATTAAAGATGCTTTTATTTATTTTTGGTGACCTTTATGTAGCATGAGCTTTGCTTTGGGGCTGACAATTTGAAAGTCTAAGAAGAGCAAAGTTTATGTTGAATGCTATACAAGAGAAACAGAATAATTTGTGATATTTGGTGAGCAGCTTTAGGGTAGGATCTTGTTTTTTCCTTTCAGTATTCATTTTCTGTATTGTAAAGAAGACAGACCTGTTCTGAAGGTGTTTTCTGTGGGATTTGGTCTGGGGCGGTTGCCTGTATTCTCCTTCAGAATGTAGTCATTCCTTCAAGAATTAAGTGACAAGGCCAGAAAATAGAGACAGTGTTTAATTATTTTTAACAATTAATATTAATATCTTAAGGAAAAGGCAGATGTTCTGAGTTGGCACAAACAGTAATTAAAATCTTCAGAGTCAAAGTCTGTGTGTGCTCTGAGAATTTAATGTTAGGGCTCAAAATATCTCCCTTTTCTCTTTAAGTTTGTTCTGAAAGCCGCTAAAAAATGATTCTGTTCTGACACTGCTTTGGAAGTGAAAGTGGGAATCTCTGTCACTTCTTATGGTTGCTCTATTACAGCAGAGATAACAAACTCACTCAAGGTGTTCAGCAAATCATTCAGTCGAGAACCTGCTGAGTAGTCATTGCCAAAGAAATAAGAAGCGGCAGTTAGGCATATTCCTAATTTTTATTAGAGGTCATTTAGGTGAAGTCACTAGAAGGTAATAATGCAAATGTGTCTGACTTCCTCCTGATAGTGACAAATCTAATTTAAAGACATGTTGTTTTAAGTTAACATGCTGATCAGTGTGAACCTTTCCAGATAACGAAATAGTGAATTACGATGCCCTTGATGGCTGTGTCTGAACAGTGCATGGTCTCTTCTAGTAGATTCTGATGCTCCGTTTCAGGAGTACCTTTGCAGTTTTCATTTCAAGTCCTTAAGGACTACTTAAACATTAGTTTTTTTAGTCTGTAGATTTTCAGTGTTGAGAATCAACGATGACTCTTTGATATAGAAACCAGAATTTAATCTTTAGACAAACAAACATGGAATGACACAGGATACCTTGTTTTCCTAGGACAAGGATGAGACTGAAACCGTTAAACCAGTTCAGGACTCAGAAGTGTATGGTGGTAACACAGTTCCTGAAAGTATTAGATCTGATGCGTCTGATCAAGAAGATGAGGAAAGTGAAAGTGGTCCAGTGGCAATCAGTAAGTGGGTTTTATAAGTCATTATTCAATGTTTTCACTGTAAGTTCTGGCCAACTAATTTTACATCAGGATTTGCATGCAGTACTTCTGTACTTCACTGTCCCTCACAGATTTTCTAGTGGTGTCTTTTCTGGTGGAAGTTTTCCAGGACTCTATTTATTAGTATCATGTCAAGGGTTAAACGTTCCAGTTAGAGGAGCTTTTGTTCTTTGTAACCAGAAGATCTGTAGAAACACATGTTGGAATCTGATTCATTGCTTCAGTTACACATCCTGTCTTGGCTAAACTTAAGGTTTCTCAACCTTTAACCCGAAGGATGTGAAAGCTGCTGAAATTTTTTGCAGTTTTGCATTTAAGTGATGATATTTGAATATGCTTCTCTTTAAGCTTGCATATTTTTAATAAATTTTTGGGTCCTGTTTGTTGTCTTACACCAACTAATCATGGCTTTGTTTCCCTTATATTTACATTCTTCACACTAGCTTGTTCAGTAACTTAGATATTTATTATGGTGCGTGTTGGTAATTGAGCTTTTGTGGAGCATATGGATCTTTTAAAGCAAGTCATCATTGTACCTTAATTTCGAAGAGTGTTTTCAAGTATGAGTTGTAGCTTATCATTGCAGTAAATTTCCCAGAGGAATTTGGATTTTGTTGCCTGACTTTTTGCTCTGTCAAAACGTTAGTCCAATATGGAGCTTGTTTTATGTTAATTTGCTTTCAGGTTTATCAAAAGCAGAAACCCAAGCCCTGACTAACTATGGCAGCGGAGAAGATGAGAACGAAGATGAAGAAATAGATTTTGAGGAAGGGCCTGTTGATGTGCAGACATCACTACAAGCCAGCAGTGACACAACTGCTGAAAACGAACAGGTACACCAGAGTTGTGAACACAGAGCAAACCTAAGCCAGTGCACAGCTTGTCAGACAAATCTCTGTATAAAAAACTTTGGTTTTTCTTGCACTGTTTTCATACTAACAAAAGTAAAAGAATGATGTAAGGAATCACGTGAAAGCAACAGCTGCCACATGCAAATTATTTACTGCCTGTTCCCCACCTGAATTTATTACTGGTGTGGCTGATGCCAAAACGGATGGATGAACGCACACGAAATTATTGTTTAAATCTGCTTTCAGAGAGAGAGAATGTTAAGCTGCAGTAGAAAAGGTTAATTTTCAAAAAAGCATCAAGTTTTAAACTGTTTACTGGTTCTTCCTGTTTGCTAACATCAAGCTCTAATTGGGCTTTCCCTTGCAGGAGCCATTGACTCTTGTATTCTAGCATGTCTCTGACTCTTTCCTCTTTATAGTGTAATACATTTTTCTAGAACAACGGTGAAATGTTATTGGCTTTTCTGTTGTCATTTCACTGTTAGTTTCTTTCGAAACATTTGGATGTGTGTGACCTGATTCTGGACTTTTGTCAGTTCTTTACATTTCAGTAAATAAGATTGACTTCTGAGTCTTTTGAAACTTTGGTTTACTCAAGAGCCACTAACATTTAGGCAAGGATGTAACTGGAACATTTTACTTTCAAGGCTAAACCAGAAGATCTTTTTCAGTATAACTGAAGCCTGGAAACTACTGACAATAAAATTAAATGCTTACATAAAACACACATATCATTGTTAATAGTTTCTTAAATGGTGGTTGATCAGATGAAGAGCAGAGTAGAATTTGCTATCTTTATTTCAAACTAGTTGAAAGACAAAAGCATAGGGTGAGTGTACAGTGTGTTTCTAGTTGGTAAGGAAGAATAAATTAGCTAATAAGCTATCAAGCTGATTAGTTGAATTTGTTTTAACTTGTTTTCATCTTCCATAATAGACTTCAAACCAAGAGCTGAGTAAGACAAAAAGCAGTGAGATTTTGTCACCGGAGCAAGAGTCTGTTAAAGTTAAAGGTAAGCCCAGTACACAGTAACTGAGAGATTAATGCTGCTGTTTGAGTTTGAGTTTGTGTTTTGTGAGGATTATCTTGGAGGGTGCCTGTGACATATGTAAGTAAGAGAAAGAACATCAATGTTGCAAGAGTCTACTGGGCTGGGTTTTCTTCATGGAACTGTAAAAGTTGACTGGAAATATCTGTGGTGATACAGACACAACAAACCTTTCAGAGAGAAATAAATTTGGTTTTGCAGCTTGACAATAGCGTGAATTTTAGTTGATTATTGCAGCCTTTGGCACACAACTGTAGCAGAGTTAATTTGTCTGTTCCGGTATTTGGATGTTTAGATTTGTCTGGTACTTGCTTTTTCTGCTACTACCATTTCCTAGCAATTGAAATTGCTTTATATTTTTCTGTGAGAAGATTACAATTCTGTGTTGTAACTGGTTTCAGAACCAATAAATTATTTTCTGCCAAAAGACAGAAACACTACCATGTGGTATGACTCTTACTTATAATTTAATTGTTGCTACCTCCTTTTCTCATGTTTTTCTGGGGCAAATACTGGTTTTGTTCTTGGTCTTTTTTTCTTAGACTAAAGCAGCATTTGAGTAGATTCTGTGTTGCCACAAGAATGCTAAGGAATGTATTGTTCTGTATTATATCTCTTTTTGCCTAAAATTAATATATTACAGTAAGTCATATCTTTCTGCATGTTGGGTTTTAGTTGGTTTGGTTTTGGGTTTAGGTTTTTTGGTTTTGTTTTGTTTTTTTAAAGCGGTTTTTAAGTCAGATACTGGTTTGTGATATTTGCTGATACTTCAACATATGATAGTATTAGTAACCGATGTTTTATTTCAGACTAACTTGGTCATTTGTAGCTTTGAATAATAATTTTTTTTAAAAGTAATAATAATCTGGGATTTTTGTATGCTCAGAATCTTGTATTATCTCTGCCTAGTTAAAATGTAGTTTTGTGGTTTTAGGTGAACAAGATGTGGCTTCAGTTTTGCCTCATTATCTCAATGTCACGGAGAATACGCCACCTTTACCAGTCCATACCCCAGAATCCTTTATAACAACCAGTATGAAAACAGAAGAATTGAGCTCATCTCCACCAGGAAATGAAACTCAAACGTTAGATACAACGTGTGTAGGAAACAAATCATCTGCTGCAAGTTCTGACAGCTCCATGGCCGGGAGCCCTGATACGGAGTCACCCGTGTTGGTGAATGAATTTGTACGTATATTTCAGTTAAGAGACATCCAAGAGAAAAGAGCCTTTTTTTTTTATTATTTCAATGTTATTTCTACTTTCCAGTCTTGTTTGGTTTTCATCTGCAAATTGGACATGGGCATTGTTTTTTGATTTACACTGTTAGAGTAGTAAAACATCTAGTTTCGGAGTGAAAATAGAACAAAGTAGTACTATTCTCTGAAACATCACTATTTTTTCAAAACAGGAAGCTGGTTCTGGGAACATCAGTCAAAAATCTGATGAAGATGATTTTGTGAAAGTTGAAGACTTGCCCCTTAAACTTGCAGTGTATTCAGAGGTATTTTGCTATTGCTTGTGGGGTGGTTGTTTAGAAGTGCACATCCTAAATCTCTTAATTATCTAGACAGCAATAAAAATTATCCAGAATTTTAAGTTTTGCTTTATCTGTTACAAAGGCAGATTTAATGAAGAAAATGGCAACGGAGGCTCAAACCAACAGTTTATCTGATGAATTACTGGACGGAGGTGGAGCTCAAGGTCAAGAATTAGTAGGAGATGCCCAAACTCTGAAAGAACCTGGTAAAGATTATTTTCTAAATCCTTTACACCTACTGTGGAAACAGTTGGGAGTGGCCTAGAATTCAAATATGTTGTTACTGCTGATTTTGAAGTAAGTGGTTATCGTGGTGCTAAAAGAAGATGATGCTTTTTTGTTACCATGCATTTGAAAATTATATATTGATATGAAGGGATTTTGCCTTCCATGTTCCTTCTATATACTTCTGGTTAGATTCTGTGGCTAAGAAAGTAATAAAGCCATATTTAAAATGCATGTTTTAATTTAATGGTTTTGAAACATTAAAATGGAATAGTAGTTTTGTTCTTTGTAATACAAGCTTGGGTTTAAAAATATTGCAAATTCTAATTGTTGTTATCTGATTTAATAACACTCAAATATGATTTGCTGTCAGATTGCTCACTGATTTTGTAATAGAGACTTTTCAGAACAGTGAAATAATCTCTTCAG
>BJBW01009100.1:0-11265 GCA_004320125.1 Scolopax mira
TTGGCAGGGGAGTTGGACTAGATGATCTCTATGGTCCTTTCCAACTCCAAAAATTTCAGTGATATTCAGTGATATTATTACATGTGTGAAAACTTGGAATAACTTTAGTAGACATTCCCCAAATCAATACATCAAAACTTTCACAGATAAGATATTTATCTTATTGTTATGAAACCAATAGTTTCAAGCATGAGAAAGAGAAAAATTATGAGAAAATATTATGTAGTAAATAGAATTTTTTTCTGATGGCAGAACTAATCTGTTGTGTTAGATCAGATTTCTGCAACACAGGTTGTACACACCTTAACAATGTCCAGCCATGAAAAATTTTTTTCTCACAATCTTTCCTTGAGTAATATCATGTTCATCCATGAATAGGAAGAAGGAGACATGGCCTCAAAGACAACTAATGCAACATTAGCACCTGCTGAAGTAAGATCATCGTCTTCACTGAGAATTGCACTCAGTCAGACTAGACTAACAGAAAAAAAAATATTTTAGGAATAGGAAGATATGCAGCAACTTCAACTTTTTTTTTTATACTTTGTTCCTGATTTTAATCATATAATGCAATAGTTCATTGTAAATGATCCAATAAGAAAAAATAAATGTCAGCTATTTTTGCAAATCAAATATTATCTAAAAAGTAAATTTTACCAAAACTGGAATTTTCCAAGGCAAATAGTCTATTATGGCAATTTCATATCTTGGCTCCAAGTTCATGCCTTCTCCAGACAATTCACATTTAGGAAGGTTTGTCACAGCTTTAAACCTCCAGCCTTTGTAGAGTGTGAAGGATTCTAGATAGAGTCTCTTTATGTAGAAAAATCTGATGTAAGAGATATCATTGACTTCTTCCCTCTGTCTATAGAAAAGTGGAATTCGTCTCATTAGTAAAAATAGCTTTGCATGTCAAGAGACTAGGCTTGTCCCTCATATCCAAATCCAATGACTCAGTAGCTGGATATCCCTGGGATGTCACCTAGGTCTCCTAAGAACCTTGTCAAAGAAATACCCAAAGAAAAGAAATAATATATTTTTTCCTAAACAAATATAGTTGCAGTCAAACTTCCTTGTATCCAACAACTAGAAGAAACAAAAGTGTTAGGGTAGTAGGTTTACCTTTTCATAATAGTAAGTAAAAGAGAGAATGTTCTTCAAAAAATATCAAGAGACAACAACTGTTTGGGTCTAGAGTCTCAAATATTTCTTAGCATAACAGAAAAGACAGGTAAGAGATTGCACCCATCACATCTGAAGAGATTCTCTCAGATGAGACAGATGAACACACTGAATGTCTGCTAATTAGTACAAATTCTTATGCAACATGCACACTAAAGAAGTCTTTCTCTATGAACAAGTTAGCAGGACTTGTCTCCGTTTTTTCCTTTAATACAAATTTTATGTGCATACACCTTTGAAATGTTTCTCTGTTATAAACCAAAAAAGCAGTGAAATAGAAACAAAAATAATCAAAAATATCACAAAAAAGTGCTGATAACAGCAGATGGAAAAATAGAATTTTTTTCAGAACTATAAATCATTCTTCAAAATGAAGCTCTTGGAGTCCTCCTATATTTACCATGTAGATCTTTTCATAACAATTTTCCTTTGGAATTTAGGATCAAAACAGTTTAGTTAGTCTCTTTCTTGAAGAGGGAAAGAGAAAATGAGTTCAGAGTGGTTTTATTAGCAATTTCCAAAATAAAAATATTCCTAACAATGTGATGAACTTGAGTTATTCCCGATACAGCTAAACCTCACTTGGGATAGAATAAATTACAGTGTGATTTATTGAAATTCTTTACCTCCAAATCTGTTTCCACTTTTTCTGTCTCTTCACTGGTTGCTAATACAAAATAGAAAAAAAAAAAAGAGAGAGAGAAACCACAGTTAGTATCGTAGTTTTTATTTTGAGATACATACACTGGGTTAAATAAATTCATGCAGAGACTGGATGATTCAGTGGTGAGTGTGTCAGTCTAGATAACAGGAAACTCAGAAAAGCCAGTACTCAAAAAATTAATTTTGTGTTCAGATTAATTATTGCATTAAAACTCCTATGGCCATCACACATCAGAGACAAATTAGTTAAAATGGAATCTTTCCCCATAATCTTATTTTGATTTAAACAAAATAACCTTATTTGTTATCTCATGTAATTTTAGGGGGTGTTCCCTCTAAAGCCAAGTACGTTGTATTTATCGTTATTGAATTTCTTTCCACAGATTTCAGAAAAGTTGTCCAGCACATCAAAATAATTTTGAATTCTAATCGTTTCTTAAATCACTTGCAAACTTTTTTTATCTGTATTTCTTTGTTATCCACCAAGAAATTACAAGTGGTATCCCTATCCAGTTATTCAAATCATTACCAAACATACTACTACAGAAGAGCATCCTGAAACCTCTTTTGGCATATCCTTCCAAATAGGCATGACCATGTAGCTAGTCAGAAATCCACCAGTGACAATACTAAGTACAGAATTTGAACTAGCTGTGCACTCACAAAGTAATTTCAGCTTTAAATTTGTTTTTTAACTTGCAGGAGTAAATGTGAAGAGTACATAAAGCTTATGAAGCTTATGAGATTGCCTCTCCATTGCTCATGAGTTCCCACTCATGAGCATCCTGTCAAAGAAAAAGTTGAATTCAACTTACATATTAAAAGACAGCATCACTTCTCATTTTCCCATTTACATACGTACAGTTTAATAGCTTGTATCTTTCTGCATGCATCACTTTTCTATTATTATACCTCCATTTCCTGTTTAAAGGCATATTTTTCTTCTCTGGATTCTGTGTATCACTCACCCTCCATGAATTCTCAGAAGCAACAACTCATGGTTCCATAGAATTCTTTAAGTACTTGAGGTTTATTTCCTATTTCAATCAACGTATTTAGCTAACTTAAAGTTTGTTTAGTATGTTCCCTTACATCTTCAATTCCTTTGTGATTTAAATTAACTGTGTTAAGAGTCCAGTCAAGATAAAACTTCCCTTTCTTACCTCCACCACAAAAATCTTATTTTATTATTTGGCTTTTATTTAGAAGCTTTGTTAAGTTTTGAGCCGTTCTTTCTTTTGTGTATATGTTGCTAATATTTATAAAAGATTCGGGGTTTTCTATGATCATTTGCTGGTTCCATTTTCTGTTTCTCTCTGACCATGCTTGTCTTATTCATTCCTTGCAAAAAATCCTGGTTTCTTGGTATCTTTGTTTCTCTCATTTTCTTCAAGTTACACACAATCCAGCAGGTCTTTGCTGTATATGCTTAATGACTTATTGCCCAATTAGGGTTATTTTCTGTTGAGCATTTATCAACTGCCTGACAGAAACATTGCAGCAGGTTTAGCTGTGCAATCTTAAGATTTGACTAGCTCTAAAATGTCCTGTTACCTGTGTGAGGATAAAATCAAGTGGTTTGCACTTCAACAGTTACTATTTACCATCTCCTTTCAAACTACTAGTGAAGATGGTTGAAGCTGATACCTAAACATGTCCCACTTCTGTCATTTGTGGTTTGAGGACTTTAGAGAAAAAAATCAGACTCGACAACTGAGAATGCCAAACCTTTGCATTTTGCTTCTCAGAGCCTTTAAAAGCTGTTAGCTTCTCTATAGGCTTCTCTTCCCATTGGAATTTCTTCCCAGCATCTCAATGCCTACTTTAGCTGATGGAGTTTTTTTGGAGGTTTTATTTAGTTCCTCATTTCTGCATCTGTCAGTCTTCATTTTATGAAGATCCCTCCGAAGTTTCTCCACCTTCTGATGTCTGTGCTACTCAACACAAAAGCATAAGTAACCTTCATTCCTCTATGGACTTCCTTCACATTCTAACATAAATTTGCTCCTGGAAGTTACTAGGGAGTGTGCCATTTCTCCTGTCCTTTCCAAAATACCCATTTTAGCTTAAACTCTACATTATCAGGTCATACCTTCTAAATGTTCCTGTTAAAAAAAAAAAAAAAAAAGCAAAGCAAAACAAAACATAACTTATTCATCTCCTCCCAAGTAGATTAAATTCTAGTAATTTCAGCTTCTTTGCTTCTGTGTTTTGTTTTTTTTTCTTTATCCAGATACATTTAAAAGCTCTGATTTCTATCTCTGATGGATTCTCAGGAAAACCTGTATTTTTTTGATGTATAACATAATATTTCCTCATTCTTCACATCCTTTCTGAAAACAATATGCATGGCTATATTTCCTTGAAAAATACTTACAGTGATTAGTGTTATAGAAGAACCTGAACAAACTGAAATGAAATGCACTCTGTGCTAATCTTTATCTGTCACAGAATGATTACATATCTGTGCAGCCAAAGGCTGTTTACTCATCTGAAGCAATGTATTTTCACTGTATTACAACATATCCATAGAAGTTTCCCAATATAAACACCCACTGAAGCAACTTAGGTGATTTTCACAGAACAGAGTCATACATCCCAGTTTATCTCAGGCCCCAGTTAAATCAAAATGGAATATCCTAATTATGGATCCAATAGCATAACCATAAACATCATCCATACATACCTTACTGCTTGGGAAAACTAGGATCTTACTATGTTATAAGCAATCTTGCCTTTTGAGTTTTCTTCATACTACATTAATTTAGGATCCATTTCTCTCATCCCTAGGATTCAAGCCTATTCATGTTGATTAATACTTCACCATGGAAATAATCCCACTGCTACACTACTCAGTGTCAGGGAAGAAAATAAACTCATATACATTGGCATGAACCTACAAAACATTTTAATTCTTCAAGTGGAATTGCTGATTTTCAACCTTATAAAGGTTCTGCCTTATAAAGAAATGTCTAGTGTTTGTGAACAACGCAGATACAGTAATTTTATCAAAAATGTGATGATAGCTTGTACAAGTATCAATTCTCTCTCAGAATGGAATTAATTCTAAGCTTTTCTTTGTTCATCTTCATGTTTACCAAGAAACAGCCAAGCATTCACTGTGGAAGTGTGTTCAGTAATATTACTAATCCAAAGAAATGGAGGTTTTTGCTGTAGAGACAGTCATTCCTTCTCATATCAGCAAGATAATAAATAAAATGTATGTATGCATAAGATGGATAAGGAGGACAAAAGCATAACTTCCAATTCAGTTTTTTTTATGTTTATGGTTATAACTCTGCCACCCATTCCATAGAATTAGATTTAAATTATAATAGCAATAAAATTTTATTCCTTTACTTCTAAATTAATATCTAAAGCTGAAAACCGACCTTATTTTCACCATTTTTGAAAAATCATCAGGAGTTATTTCAGATACAAAGGGAAAAACACCACTTTGCTGATTCTGAGTTACATATTTATGTACAGTATTTTAATTATAAAAGAAATTTTCATTTTTTTAATTAAAAAAAAAATGCATCCAGAACTCTTCTCTTTCTACATTGCAATAGTTTGCATATTAGGGACTTTGGAGTTACTCTCAATTTACATTAACAGGTAATGCAAACCCACAGAAAACTTCATCTCATTCTTTTGACATTTGCTCTGAATTTCAGTGAGAATTTCAGAACCTCAACAAAGGATTAAAAAAAACTCTAAAACTTGTCCTTGTTACGTGAAGTGTTTATATTCATACAGCACCACCAACAAGATGAAAACTCCTAAATGCCATGTTGTCAGTCACAAGTTTACTAAATCAACAGTGAGAGAAAAGAGGAAACTTCACCACATGGGATACATTCTTTTCAGTGAGTTAAGATTGTGGTTTAAGTCTTTTCTCTATTTGCTTTATTTTTAATTTGATTTATTTCATGCAAATAACACTCACCCTTCTTGGGAACTTACAGCAGTCTCTTCTGGTTTTTCCTCTCTCAAAGCTCATATATTTGCCCCCATTGATGAAGACAGAGGTTAGAAAAAGTACTTAAAACCTGAGACTAAGATAGGGTAATGTAATTTAAAAAATAATTATGAGTTATAGCCACCTTAGTAGATAATGTCATGAGAACAGTTTCACCTAGAAAAGAGCAGAAAGTAGAGCCAGGCAAAATCAATGAAAGGCATCAGTAGCTACACAACTTACATTTAATTACTGCCCTTCTAGAAAGCAATACTGCATGTGGCAGTCTCCAATATAAGCTCTGTTAATTACAGGAAGATTAGCCATCAGTCTCATTAAAAGTTCACCACTACTTTTTGCAATTATCATTTGCCAAATATAATTATGCCTATTAAAACTACCTGTAGGGCTGGGGGGAAGGAAACAATTTAGAAAGACAAAACTAAACTGAATATAGATTATAAATAATTGAGACACATTTTAGTCATAAAGGAACAATTAAAAGTATTATCTTTTCATAGAAAGAGTGCAAATAATAGGTTATTATTCAAGTTTCACACAGATATAAAATAATGGAAGTGGTGTTCTTGAAAAGATAAATTCCCAGTCAACTCCAAAGATGAAGTAAAAATTCTGCAATAACAAAACTTATTATATTCAGCTATTCTTTTCAATAGCATAGCTATTTAACACCATGGAAGTGTACCATTTTTTTTCACCAATATAATATAATAGTGTCAATATAATACTGTCAATTATACCATTACAAGCAAATATGAAAACTGCTTTTTTCACATCTACTATGATATTGAGAAATAGCTAACTGTTGACCTAGCTCTCACTGATAATCCTAAAGTAACAAAACAAAGCTGTCTGTGATTTTTATATTCACACCAGCATGAAGAAGCAAGGGAGCTTAACAGGGAAACTCTATAAACATTTAAGATATTTAAGTTTGTCAAGCTTGATCCTACAGTTCTTGCGTTTTGTGAAGGGGAAAGCTGACCGGTTCCTGAAGTACAATCAGTCAGATCATGGAGAGATGGGGAGAATGTTTTGCTGTAAAATTGTTCCCTTGTAGGAAAATTGTGCACAAAATAAAGTCAACTGAATACAGCACAGGTTTTTTTTCACCTAACTGTGCTGGCTGAAATTCATCCCACCCTAGCATAGCTCTTGTGGTCATGGCCTCAGTAAAGATTGATTCTCCTTCTGAAAGCAACATTCCCTATCCATTCCTTGTAAATCCAGGGCATGTTCTGAAGCACCCCTGCACCTTTTCTCAGTTTGCAATCATAAACACACTACACACAAATCATAGATTCCAAACAAAACAGCTGGTGAAAATGCATGTTAAAATGTATCAGCATATATTGAGACAGCAGTATTTCTCCACAGAAGAGATCTATCCTTCCATGACAATCCTGGAATTAACAAATCTGGTTTCCGAATATTCCCTTCTCATTAAATATTGTCATAGACCACACAGAATTATTTTTAATCCAGTACCATCCTGCAAAGTGCAGGTTAAAAATAAAGAATTCACTGCTGCATTTCATATTGTTTGGCACATTTGGTAGTTTACTTACTGAATGGTCTAAGCACGAATCATCATCATGTCGGATGTAAAGGAAAAAATAATGTCTCAGCATTAGATAGGAAAGGCCATTTCACAGATTTCCTTTTCTCTGCCACATAAAGAACTTTTCAGCTGTGGCATTTTAGGATAAAAAGGCCTGGGCCAAAAATAAACAAATATAGAAAGAAAATAGAATGGATTTGGAGACATAAGAAGATGACTGATCCACTTCACACAATAGCTTACAAAACCCACCCAAACAGCAGCAGAGATATTACACAGTATGTTCAGGTATAGGTCATTAGCAATTGCTTTAAAATAAAGAGATAAAATACTTTGTAGAAAGGCTATACTGATTCATGGAAGCTGGAGCGAGGTGCCAGCAGAAAGAGCCAAAGGTAATGATTGCATTTGGTGTACTTGTTCAGTGACCTCAGAATAGATGAAGGCAGCTATCTTCCCTGGTAGGTATAAAAATAATAATTAAAAAGTTAACAGAATCATCCCAGCAATTAGAACAAGATGCTAATGATACATTTGTGCCAGGTTTAGCACACTTTTTATGTTACCACTGAGTCAGTACAGCACAAGTTCCAAAAGTGACTTTTTGAAGATAATTTCTGAAAGGTTAAAAAGGTAGTGCAATTACAGCTAATTAGGTGAAGCCACTGCTTACAAGGGATAGAATGATTGGGTTTTTTACTACTAATTCTGCTCAAAAACTGAATTTTCAGTAGACAGTCATCTATTTATTTTACCTTTCTTGTAGTCTGGGGATATAGCATAAAATGGAGATTTTTTTCCTTTATTTCAATACTCATATACCTACATATCTGAGTCACATCCCAGAGGTGAAATCAGAGGCACAGGGAGCAAAATGGCTAAGAAAGTAATGGAACAAGATATTTCCAATCCCTTCACACAAGCAGATCAGCAGTAGGAAAACATATTTTATTTGCTTTCCAGTAACTTTATTATCATCTGATGTTGTCCCCAACATAGTGAATAATTGTCTAATGCCTTGATTAATGATGGCAATACATCCAAGGAGCTAAGAGTGCTTTTAAGGTTAATGTTATATTGCTACACATACAAACAAACAAAAAACCATGTAATATATTCCATTGTTCAAAAAAACCCCATCATTTAGAAAACCCCCCCATCATCATCACTAATTACACCAAATAAATAGCATTAGAAAAAGGTGCATGGAAAAGACTTATCAATTAATAATTAAAATTTATCCCTTCCTCTGTAGTTCAGCACAACAGCTGAACATGCAGTTCAGTGGAGCAGAGAAACCATTACCTTTTGTAATGCAGTCTTAGGGGACTGAGGTAATATAATAGAGAAAGGCAGGCTATATTTAAAGGCAGCTGCATAAGAGCAGTCTCATTCAACTGTAGACATCTTTAAAGGCTATGATTACTGGAAATTCAGCAGTTTATTCTGCTTCATCAATAGAGTCAAATTTCAATTGGACTCAGTGGTACATTTACATGCATAAAACAGGTAATTACACATTAAATTGTCTGCTTCTTACATGCAATTACACCTTCCATGTGCAAATGGGTCATTTTTACAGATTTATGGAAAAGCTCATCGACATTAGGCAAACATTTTTGTTCTGGTAATCAGACTGAAGAAGAATAAAAGGAAAACCCCAGTTTTAATCACTCTTCCTATTCGCTTACAGTCAGCATTAGATTTTTCCTCACAGATTAGAGCATTCTGTATTTCCTGTTTGTAACTTCTCTTGCAGGGGAGCTGCCCCATTTTCCTACCCCACTCCACCCAATTTATTATACATTTAATTGAATAGCCAGTAAGTGCAATGCACAGATGCTTGTGACAGATGGTACACCAAATATTGAGAAACAATAATTTATGTATTCAAAATTACTCAGTGAACTTCATAACAATACTTTGGGCAGATATTCCAAAGTTATGGTGGAGAGCTGGTGGTCTGCTCCCTGGAAAAATAAAGTGAGTACATATTGACATCTTTGGGTTTGGGGAGCAGGGCAGACAGGGGCACCAGGGGAGCAGCAGCCCGAGGAATTGTGCACCTCTCTGGTGCTGGGACAGGACAGCAGAACATGGGTGGACGCTTGGCCAGGCAGGGCAGTGCTGGATAATTACCCTATTTCTGTGCACAAGAATGTATGAATTTCTGTAATGCTTTGAAGTAACATGCTATGTTATGAATGCTTTGCCCAGCCTGGAAGAGTTCTCCAACAGCTCTTGTTCACAATCATTTAATTCATTTTTTACTAATCCTTTCATCCATTTATCCAGACCACATTGCACTACAAGGATATTGAGAAAGAGAGGATTTTTAAGGTCCCTTCCAACTCTAACCATTCTGTGATTCTCTAAAGTGGAGGTAAATGGCATCTACTGCCTTCTCCTCCTCCAGAAATCCACTCCAGTTAGTCCAGCATGATGTACTTTTGGTGATTCCATGCTTGCTCTTGCCTGTCACCTTCTCTTTCAAATGCTCAGAAATGTGGTCCAAGTGGACTCACTGTACACTTTCCCCAGGACCAAGGAGAGGCAGACTGGTCTGTATTTTCCTGGACTGCCTTTTAGTGTTTTTTGAAGGTTTGCAAAAAATTTGCCTTTATCCAGCTGTTGAGAACACCTGAAATCTAGAACCTTTCAAAGATGATAGGAAGTGACCTCATTATGATATCAGCCATGTACTGTCAGTACTCTGTGACTGACCAATAAACCCCACCATGGCAGAAGGCTCAGAGGAGATGGGCAGGCCATGTTGCACCCATGTAGCTCAGAGAATGATGAAGAGGCTAAGAAGCTGATTTTATCGCAAGACAAAGGTGACCAGAGGGTGGCCTTTGTTTTAGGTGAACAGCTGAGTGGATCAAGTGATGGTGTAAATTTTTCTCCCAAAGCTTATTAAGAGAGTGTGAATGTCTCCTCAAATTAGCCAGACCAACATAGGGAAGGGGTGTGGGAGGGTGTATTTTGTGTCCCTTTGCTAAATCAGAAATCTCATGTAACATCAGTTATCTTCAAATAAGTAAATTTTTCTTTAAACAGTTACAACCCCAATACATGAAATATCCAACAGAACCTGGTAAGAGAGTATTTGACTGACACACCCTCAGGTGCAGCTTATCCAGTCCCAACAACTCGTGTGGGTCAAGTTCTCACAAGTAATCATTGACTAGATCCCCTTCCCCTGCTTATAATTATTCTGCCTCAAAAAAGAGTTGCAGAGAAGAGGTTGCTGGTGAAGGTATCTCACACCTTACATTTCTCTGTAATTACTTTCACTAAATCATCTCCACTATTTAGTGACAGGCCTGTTTTCTCCTTATTCAGGCTTGATAGAACTGTATCACATTAGAAAAACTCTTATTGCTGCCCTTGTACCTGTCCAGACAACATATCTGCTAAACTTCTGCCTTTATGAGACCAAAGACCTTAAAAAAACTCAAACTCATGATAATCCATGTTCATGCAGATAGTTAATCTTCTTCAACACCATAAGATCTCCCAACATCAAAAGTGGTCTGTATACCAAGATGGACTGAGGGTTTTTACACTGATTTGCTTTTCCAGGTGGGAACTTTCGTGGCCCCAGGAAAACATTGAAAGGAAGGGATAGCTGGAGAGCGTATCAACTCACTGCAGTAAGGTACAATCAAATGCCTCTATCATTCATCTCAGTGCCTTTGATGAATGGCAAACAGTACAGACATACCAATAAATCACAGAATCACAGAATCTTCTAGGTTAAAAGGGACCTTAAAGATCATCTTGTCCAACCGTCAACCTAACTGACAAAAATAGACACCCACACAACAAAAAATGAGGATCACCATCACTAAACCATACCTCCCAGCACTACATC
>BJBW01009100.1:11523-73126 GCA_004320125.1 Scolopax mira
GTCTTTTTTATGGTAGGGGGCCCAAAACTGGACACAGTAAAGATGCAGTCCAACTGATACTCAACAGAAAGTATAATGTACTGAGATTTATGAGAAACATAACAGCTGACAGCATCACATTGCTACTGAATATGGCAAGGTCAGACATTTTTTTCTCAATGTTAGTGAAAATGCAAGTATAGATTTTTACTTAGACAAATTAACCTATTATAAACAATGTAACTTTTATACATTTGTAGTTCCCTGTTTAAAATCAACTTTCCACACAAACTTTTGCTGTTAGGTATTTTTAGATCTTTTTTGCAGAAATTATAAGTGTTGCTTATTACATATAAATTTAAACATCAAAGCCATTTGAGAAAAATCACTAAGGTAATTAAAAGGAAAATGGGAGTCCATGTCCTCATGGACTCCAGTCCTTATGAAAAGAGGTCAATAAACACTGATTTTAAACAGTGTCTTAGGGAGAATACTTATAATGATCATAGATACAAACAGAGGATTTTTACTATGAGATTATGTATGACCGAAAAAAAGAGAAAATTTCTACTATTATTAATGTTGCCATAATCAAAGAGTCTTATGAAAAAAAAAGATCCATATTGTGTTGTAAGCTAAAAAGAATGTAGAAAAGCTACCACCTAACAAACTGTAAAAAAATATTTCTTATTTCTCTCATATAAAATACAGGGAGAAACCAGACACAGATTAGTTCTATAAATTCCTTACATAAAATCTGCCACTACACAAAAGAGGGGAGTATCTGAAATAAAAATTAAACACATACAAAAAAGTTATCCTGTTGCCCAAACTGTGAACTCGCAAATTAACCTAAATATTAAATATTTTTTTATTCAGCTATAATAGCTGAATTGTAGCTAAATTATAGCTAAAATAACTGAAGCTAGAACAGAAAATTGTATTCTGCAGAGAGATATCTCTTAATTAGTATGGTGGACTCACCAGTTAGTGATCTGTACAAATAGCAGATAGAGGTTTTGCTTAATGATTTCTAGGTAAGTCTTATTTAGAAGGGTGATTAATTACTATTAAAAATAATTGAAGTTGACTTCAGTAACTGCCAACACCATTATTCGATGACGGTTTTTTCAATTAAGTAGGATTTGCAATTTGACCACACTGAGCTGAAAATAGGGTCATTATATATATATTCTATATTTCACCAACATTCATTCAACTGTAAAATCAGTTTGTTTTTAAAAATACTATTTAATATTTAAACCCATATTGCATCATGCATGGTCAATGACATTCATTTTGCAGGTAAAGGACACTGAATTTCAATTGACAGATACATTGGAAATTATTTTATGTCCGTTTTTAGCAAAGTAACAAATTTGAGCTTAGTAGGAGGCAGGACACTTTTTCCTTGCTTTGAGCTGAAGAAACTTGATATACTAATTTTGTGGGGAATATGTTTCAAAACTCAAAATAATTAAAAAAAAAACCCCAGAATTAAAAGGTGACTCTGCCTTCTATAAATTGTTTGGATATACTGTTCAAACAAAACTGTTCCATGGAAAAATATCCCCGACAAAGATTTTTCTTATGACTCCCAGGGCACGTGCTGTCCTCGCATTCCTTCAGCGAAGTTGAATCAAAATGGTTTTCAGGGAAGAACACTTTTACAAATGAAGGGAAAACACAAAGCCAATTACGATTTTCACAGAAATGACTGAAGGTCGTGCACTCACAAAAGGTAAGGCTAGTGGATTTTCAGAGCCACTAGCCCTCTTCAATTGTTCCAGCTTCTCCTCCAGTAACCAACAACACCTGTCACAGAACACTAAGAATAAAGCGGAGAGCACAGAACCTCAATTCTATCAAGGTCTTCAGGCAATAAATAATTACCATTGACATCAGAATCAGGTGAAAACAGGTAAAAGAAAGAACAATTTAGGGGTATGAGTACTATGTGTTCTCATTTTGAGATTGTTTTCAGACAGAGTGTGCACCCTAGTGCAGAGGAACTTATAAGTAAATCTAGGTCAGGGAAGCATACTTTATTTTCACCTGTATTAGAAAATGAGGGCATTACAAGACAGTGGAGGTAAAAGAAAATTGGTACACTGCCTTATGTTCTGAGCATTTAGACATTTAAAGAGCTTTTTAAAAAAGAAAAGAAGTTTTGTTCTTAAGGAAGAGTGAAGGGACTGGAGGATATTATAAACATGTACAGACTATAATAGATGGGTAGCTCAGCAGAAAAAAATAGTACGTGTATATATATACACACATACAGAGAGAAAAACTAACCTTATTGGGCCATTCTTATTAGCACATCCTTTGGACCTAAAACTCCTGAATTAGAATATAGATGGTTTCCTGACATTTTTTTATCCCTAGCATGAAAACCTCATTATCTTGGAAGAGATTTCCTCATTTCTCCAAAACAACTCGTCAGATAACTACTAGCACCTTTGCAATTGCTTAATCAATTTTCAGTTAAATCAGATGAAATAAGTTTTAAGTAGTCATTACTCTATGTTCATGTGACTTCTGATTCACTTAGTAGAGAGCTAGAAAAATCATTTCTTCATTTAGCCAAGCAACTGAAAAATCCTCATCAAATTGATGCAATGTTCTCTCTTAAAAGCTGTTATTACACAATGCCATTGTTATTCCATTTTGTGGTCAAATTTCACGTGTTTTGACAGGTAGGTATTTTGACAGACGTGGTATTTTTGCCTAAGTAAGGTCTCCAGATCTCAGTACTATTAAATAACTTTTAAGCTACAAGCTCAAATTATATAAACAACTTGATATAACACAATTTTAACCAGAAAATATTTAGAACAATTCCCTGTAACAGCAGGGATGGCATCCAGTTGTGATCAACAACTTCTTTGCTCAGACTCTTTGCCACAGTAAGAATATTGTGCAGCTTGATCTTGCCTTCTTACATTGATGATTATTGTATTAGATGATTCTCCTTTTCCCAAGCAGTCACTCCATTATTGCTTAAATTCATTTTCCATTGCTGCTGTGTTAATCTTCTGGCATGGTGCTACAGATATTAGAGAGGTTTCCTTTTTTAGGTCCCTCCTTTTTTATTGAAATGGAAACTCTTTCTAGGGCAAATCCTAGTCCTATTTCCCAGCGCTACAGATGGAGAGTCAGTTGGATGCCACAGAAGTGGTCTGAGGGGACCAGAACAGAGCTAAAGGATACTCTATCTGCATGCCATGGAATAATATTCCAAAGTACTGACAGAAGAGCCTTAGATAGAAGAGCCTGAATTCATAAAAGGTGCAAGGTAATAGGTCTGCAAAGGTGCAGACATGAACATTAATAAGGATATTACATCACTTTTGGGGGGGGAAGACAGGACTGTGAAAGTACTCTGTCACAGATTTCCGGACTAAAGAAAAGGATCCATAGTATGTATTTCCTTACTTGGACTTTAGGAATGGAATGTGGTTTGGTTCTTGTGTTCTTCCTTACATTTCAATTTCAGTAAAACTACTAATGTGCTAAGCAGCCTGAAAATATATTTTTAGCATTCTTTTAGCATATCCTTTGTTTATAACTCATACTTTTGAATACCTCAATAGGGCAGCTGGACATTCTGCTGCTATTAAAAGGCAAAATTATGTTTATAAATGTCAAAAAGAAAGGCATGGAAATCAATCACAGTCTGATAAAGTGGATAAAAAACATCAAAGCATAAAGCTCCCCAAATCCTCAGTGCTTCCTCCTCCAATTTCTAATCCTCTTCAGTCAGTTACTGCCTGATAGACATCTCTTTCAGAATAAAATGTAAGAGGACAACATACAAAAACCTTATTTTAGAGAACTATAGCTCGGTATTTTACATTTACATTGGCCCTGTAATTTTACATGGAAGCCATGGATTTATAAAAATTTGCTTTTATGCACAATATTATCTGTAAAAGGACAAGTTCTCTGTTTATTAGTGCAATGATAATGCTTTTAGACATGAAGGAAGATGGATTGTTACGCAAAAGTTGAAGGTTAAGGAATAACTTCTTCTGCGCTGCTTTTTATTTCATTTCACTTCATAAAGAGCAAGCAATTTTCATAATGGGAAAAAATTCTCAAAATGAGTGGTCCAGGGGCAAGGACTAACCTTTCCAAGAGAGTTTCTGGAAATTGCTGGAAATTGCTGTTCTTCTTGAGGCTGGTAGTGGGGCTTCAATATATCAGAGGCTGAGCAAACTATAATGCCTGCATTCTTCCTCTCCTAAGTTTTTTTGCACTGTTAGCAGAGTGAAAACCCACCACATGCCTGCCTGGCAATGTTAGTCCTGCAGGATGTTCCTGGCTTCTGCCACTGCTCCCAGCTCTCCCTGTCTCCCCAGGCACTCTGGGGCTGTGCCTTGTCCCCCTTTCCTGGTTTGCAGCCACCCTTGGCACCCAGCTCCCGGGACCCTTGCACAGCAGTCCCCTCCTGCTCTGCAGTACCTCCTGCTGACAGCTTTTCTGTTGCTGGTGACACCAACCCAAAGGCACAAATTCAACTAGCACTGTCAAAAAAGCATGTCTTTGCAGGCGCCAAAACTCAGTGGTTGTCACAAACCACTCAGGACATTTCTTCCAAATAAATATGCTAGGTATTCACCCAAAAGTGTTCTGCTTTGCTTGGTGCCGATCTCATTTGAAACACCTGAGTTCTAGGTCTGATGATTTCTGTCACAGAAATTAGTCAGAAATCTTTGTTGGCTCAGATAACTTCAAGCTTCTTGGCCTGGAGAAGAGGAGGCTCTGAGGAGACCTAATAGCAGTACCTGAGGGGGGCCTACAGGAAGGCTAGAGACAGTCTGTTCACAAAGGCCAGCAATGACNNGGTATAAACTGGAGAAGAGCAGATTTAGATTAGATGTTAGGAATGAGTTCTTTACTTTGAGGGTGTTGGAGCACTGGAACAGGTTGTCCAGGGAGGTGGTTGAGGCCCCTTCCCTGGAGACATTCAAGGTGAGGCTCAACGAGGTCCTGGGCAACCTGGTCTAGTTGGAGGTGTCCCTGTGACTGCAGGGGGGTCGGACTAGATGACCTTTGAAGGTCCCTTCCGGCCCAGATGATTCTATCTATGATTCTATGTAGAGGAAGGAGAGAGATGTTCTTTACCTGCAGTTTCTTTCTCCTCCTGTATTTATCACTGATGTAGACCCTCCACTTCTATTTTCTTGTAGAATTGGAGTTTTTGTGCATTGCTGTTTTATGCCGTTAGGATCTAAACCAAAATATAATCCTGTTAACCTGGGTGGCAAAGGGCAAGTAGACATCTCATGGCACACTTTGTTAACTCAGCAATTCAAACCACTGAAAATTGCTGAATCATGTTTTTCTGCTTATTTATTTATAGAGATTCTTTTGGCTAATTTTGGGTAATCAACCAAAATATAAAGTAGATAAATTAAAACTCATTCAAAGTAATTAGAAATGTCATTACTGTCCAAAATCAAGTTCATAACAGAAATTTTTATAAGAGTAGTTAAAACAAGGCAAGACTCTTGGCATAAAGTCACACCTGATTAATTTGATATGTCATTATTTGTCTCTCAAGACTGCAGCAATCATTGTTTTGTAGATGCACCGTTTCATTATTTATTTTTCCTAAATACTCCAACACATAAAATTCTCATTCTTGTTCAGAGAAAATGAAATCCAATTGTCCATATAATACCTTTGGGGAATATTACAGAAGATTTTCCATACCTCTTGGAAGATAAAGACTGTTACCAGATGCAAAGAAATGCTATTTCTGTGGGCAAGGCTTTGTAAAAAATAAATAAAAAGCCTACAAATACATCAAATACATACCCTGATATGTATTACATACGCCTCTGCAATGTTGCCTCCTCCCCTTTCCCCTTCAGAGACCAAAGCAGGATTCACATGGAGTTAACAGAGTCTCCTGGAGTCATAGAGACTAATGAAGTCTACCATGAAGTTACTTGTTCAAAACAAATAAATCAATTTTTGCAAAAACCTTCAAATTTTATTTCAATAGGCATGAAAGACACAGAAAACTACAGGCTAATAAAAGAATGTAAACCAAATTTCTTTTCCAGTGTAGCAAAATGAAGAAGAAAAAACAGAGAAAGAA
Organism: Scolopax mira; assembly: GCA_004320125.1. Lineage (NCBI taxonomy): Eukaryota > Metazoa > Chordata > Aves > Charadriiformes > Scolopacidae > Scolopax > Scolopax mira. Next base: position 17,615 of record BJBW01009100.1, read on the forward strand.
AGAAGGGTAATTGTCATTTAGGTGCATGCATTGTTACAAAAATTGGCCAGATACTTTTGAAGAGGATTCCTCCTGTGAATACATTTGCTTGTGAAATCATTTAAAAAATAAGGTCATATCTTTTACTAGGAAGTTTGTTCGGTGTTGTGGACCTGAGAATTTATTGGGAGAATTAGAACATTTTAAAGTCAGGACTATCCTTAGAAAACGCATTGGAAATAATTTAGTCACAACTTTATTTTACTTTTCTAAGTCCTTATCTGAATGAAAGAAAAACGTATCTTTTGTGTACTGAAAATACAAATACACAGATTTTCAGTGTATACACTGATTATTTTTGATGTTTAAAACATTTATTCATGCACTATGTGTTTTATTTCACAGCTTTTTCCTTTCCCCTGTTTCTTATCTCCCATAGTTTACCTAAAGAAATGGTGGAAACAATTCAATTCTTAATCTAAGTGACATTTAAATGAGATAGAAATATATTCTGTATGTTATGTTCCTTAAACTATGAATTCGCTGGTTCCTATATCTGCTATATTTTTGTCTTTTACAATTTTTCTGTAGATTTAAGATTAAATTTTATTTGATTTCCTTGTTGAGAGCAGCCCTACCAAGAGGAACATGGCAGTACCGGTGGATGAAAAGCTGGACATGAGTCAGCAAGGTGTGCTTGCAGCCCAGAAAACCAACTGTGTCCTGGGCTACATCAAAAAAAGTATGGCCAGCAAGTCAAGGGAGGTGATTCTGTCCCTCTGCTCTCGTGAGACCCTACCTGGGTACTCAGTACTGCACTGAGCTCTGGAATTCTCATTAGAAGATAGGCACGAAGAAAGGCCCTGTGTTCAGAGCAGGGCCACAGAAATGATCAGAGGGCTGGGGCACCTCTTCTGTTGCGGACAGAGAGTTGGGGTTGTTCAACCTGGAGAAGAGAAGGCTCAAGGGAGACTTTGTTGTGGCCTTTCAGTACTTAAAGGGGATTTATAAGAACGATGGGGACAAACTTTGCAGTAGGGACAGTTGTGACAGGGCAAGGGATAATGGTTTTAAACTGAAAGACAGTAGATTCAGACTAGGTATAAAGAAGAAATTATTTACAATGAGGGCCATGAAACGCTGGCACAGGTTTCCCAGAGAAGTGGTAAATGCACCATCCTTGGAAACATTCAAAGTGAGACTGGGCGGGGCTCTGAGCCATCTGATGTAGTTGAAGATGTCCCCACTCATTGCAGGGGGGCACGAAGTAGATGCCCCCTTCCAACCCAAACTATTATATGATTCTGTGATTCAGTCTGCTTCTAACACTGGCAGTTATATGTCTGCTTTAGTGCTATGTTTCACCAAGGTTGCTTTTCAATACAGCTAATTAGGCTAAATAGAGCATAACACTAGGGTATCGATACTGGTTCAGAGGCAGTTTACATATTTCACTGTGGCACTAATTTATGCTATTTAGATGTAGGCTGGCATGCAAGATAAAACCCGTCTCTTTACACAGAGTGTTCTTTAGAAAGAAGCAGACTATTATTGCCATAAATTTCCTGAGAATAAGGGAAACATTTCACATAAATACTAGGACTTATTGTTCAAACAAAATAGCTAGGTTGTGCTACAAAGGCATATATGCTTAGATACATTCCTTAGGGCATCAAAGCCTTTTTCATCAATGTTTACAAAACACCTATCTGTATGGTAATTTAAACATAACCTGCACAAGAAGAAATGACTCCCAGTATGACTATGGCACAGAAAAACAAAACAGGATGCACAAGTAAAGAAGACTTGAAGTGGGAAGGTGGGTGTCTAATGATTTCTAGTGGAATTTTGTATGCCTTAGACAGAAAGAAACCTGTGTTACTTTGTAAGCTTGCTACTTACACAAACCACTAAATCCGATAAAAAAATTCAGGTTTGGTTTTGACCAAGGACTGAAATTGAGGGTAGCACATGCATGAACATGTTGTTACTAAGGTATCACTGTATGACTGGCTTTCTCACAAAAGCCAATATCCACACAACGCCACAAATATATATGTCTGGTATCAGTCACTATTAGTATCTCGCAGTAAAAACAATAAATAAATATTATTAAATTTATTTTAAATAACTTCTTTAAATAATTAATAAACAAAATGCTAAGTGTGAACAGCACACAGAAGATGTGATACAGAGTAAATTAGGAAACAGAAGAGTCATACACATCCAGAGGGCAGGTCAGAACTACTTCACCCGAAAGAGATGAAAATCAGATTACTTTAATAACTGCAGTGACACAATGGATGTGAAAGGAGAATGATAATAAAACAAAGGGATCAAAATCAAGAATAGGAAGATGTTTGAGACACAGGAGAGTTCTGAAGCATACACTATCTCTACAGCTTACCTCAAAGACTAAGTGTAATGGAAATGACCGATAGAAACCACTACTCATCCAGCTTTATTGGGGAATTGAAAGAAGAACTATGAAAGTCCAGTGAACAAGCATTAAAATCAAAGTTAAATTGTCATGACGATTTACAGGGAAGAAGCCAAAATTTCTAGTCCTCTCATTTTAAAGCCCTGATGAAGAGAGATAACAGCAATACTATTTGTCTTCTCAGTTTAGATATAGTCTCACCTCGATGAAGAAAGTGTCATTCAGTTACCACTGTTTTCTTGTGTTAGTGACATGGTCCATGAAAATGGACCTGTCTGAAATGAGTTCAGGTAGCTTGGAAAAAAACATAGCTTTAAGAAGTTCTCATTGATGCTTTTACTGTGAAATGAGTTTTGTCCCCTTTTTGTATTTGTTTTCCTTTAGAGACTTCAGTTCTTGAAATGTACTTTGACAAATTAATGAAGAAAGTAAATTTTACATTTCCCACTGCTGAGTAGTTGCACTGTACCACATTTTAGATGAAACACTGCATTGCTTATGAGAACAGAGCAACATAATTCTCAAAATTGCTACAGACATTACCAAACCTTTTTTAAATGAGATGACATAATGGAATGACATTTTGGTCTTTGTACAGAACTGAAATTTTCTTGATGCAAAAGTTGGAATTGGTTCCTTTGTGCCATAAGGCTAATAAATGAAGATAATGCCCAGCACATTAAGTGGAAATAGGTTCCTTAAGAAGATATTTTGCCTAGGCATTTTTTAGGGTAAAATAGCAATTACGACAAATAACCACATAGGATAAGAAACAGCTATTTAACAGTGGTTTCTGAAGGTACAATTGGGAAAACGAGACACGGGTGGCAATAATGGAAGACAAAATAAGAAAAATGGGAAAAGAACATATGGAACACAAACTCCGAAGAGCTCTCATTCCTCCTTTCAGTACCTATTGAGTAGCTTAGTAACAAAGGTCAGACAAAGGATATCAGATTCCAAGGCAGCTGACTTATTTATAGGACAGGTCAGCAATAGGCTTAAGTAGGCACATTTCTAAACCACAAAGCAAACATTAAAATTTTCATATCAATTAAATTCTTGGCTTCTTACGAGACCTTCTTCCATAATAGGAAAAGACGATAAAGAGCAAAAAATCAATTGGGTAACTTTCGTAGAATCTGCGCTAAGGTATTAGAAATGAACCAAGTGTCCAATGTTCCTTAGGCATTTCACTACTCAGCAGCTGGAATATACTGTAGTTTGGTTAGGAGTGGGACATTAACTATTGCATATAACAAAGCTTGAGAGAAAATAATTAAAATACAAACATTGTGCCCAACCCTGTCTTTCACTTTGTTTGTAAAGTGTAAATCTCTCAAATTCAACTGAACACCTGTTGTACAAAAGATATTTTACTTTTGTATTTGTAAATATACTTTATGGAGAATTTCTTAGCTTAGCAAATGAGAATAAATAGCACTGAATTTTCATTTTAAAGAAATGCTGTGAAAATGCAATTAGAAGGGATGCCTTTTCTCCAGTGTTTACTAAATAGTTTTTATTTCTTTCCCTCACTGTTACTTTCATAAAATTAATCAATACATGACAGTACAGATTATTCTTCTACTGTGTCTATAAACACTGCCTTTCAGATTCACTAAGTAATAACTGGTGACAAATATCTTCACTTTAGGAAATTTCTTTATATCTCATTAATGATTATTTTTTACTGTTTAATAAAACTATTCCTCAAGAGACAGCCAATGAATGCATGTTCATCCACCAAAATGCTTAAGACAGAGAAAGTTACATTGCTGGTATCAAGTCTCTAAGTGACTGCCTGCTACGTGTGAAGTACCTGTTCCACAGTGCTTGAGATCATGGGGGGTGAGAATTTATTAGTACATAAGAAAATGTTATATGTCACTTCAGCCCTTCACAGATCTCCAGAACTTTTCTACTTATAATTCTAGAGTTACATTTTATTTATTTATTCTCTAGGTCTCTTGTAGTGGTACTGCTGAAAATGAACAACCCACATGCACACAAAAATATCTACAAAGATTTTTCTGAGATTACAGCTTCCTTGAGGTACAGCCTCAAAAGAGTGATTAATCTCTCAAAATCACATTCACACTACAGCCAAAAGCAGAACACGGGGCATCTCCAGTACTGAATCCAAAGGCAATTGAAAGGTTAGGATTCTGCTCTAAATTCCCCTGAATTCCTTCATGATAAACTTAGGTAGTGGCAGTTAGAAAACCTATATATTTCTACTGCAACTGGGTAAGAGGTCTATGGATTCATTAAACACTGAACATTGTGAGACTTGTGGCCAAAGTATAAATCAATTTTATGGTTTCCATGACTAACAAAGTCTTGCCTGTGTGGCTAGAAACTGCATTAGGAAATTGCAGTGTCAAACCTGAAACATCACCTGAAATTGTTCAACTGCTCATGATGGGAATGATGACCTCATCTGTCTCAAAATGATGGTAATATTTGCTTCTGTAGAGCAAAAAAAGTCACGTATACATAGGAAGTAAAAATATGATTTGATTTGGAGATGATACAAAAATGCTGTATTCACCAAGGTTAAACCCCTCTACAAAACAATTTTAGTAAATACCAATTTTCAAATATCTGCACATAATGGAGAATTCCATCGCTTACATAAATATAGAGCATCCAGATGATACAATGTCAAATTCCCTTTATGTACATCACAGCATGGCTATTATCTCTCCCTCTCTCTTCCCATGGCTGGCAATTAATAAGAAATTCCTGCAACGGAGACTGTAGGAGAAACAGGAAGAGAAAAAAAGATTAAAAGAATAATTAAAAAAAAATTTTTCTCCTTTACAAATGGGGAGTGTGAGTAGGTAATTGGGAGAGAGATTTACTGAATTAATTTCTTTCTTCTCCCTCTTTCTCTCTATGCTCAGTGCTTTATACTTGCAAGCCAACATGTAGTATCAGCTACTGTATCCTTCTGGTTTTCTATTTTTCTGATTTCCTATTTCAGTAACTATTTGCTAGTTCACAGCAGTGGAAATTTAAACCACAAATATGTACCCCACAGTGTCTTCCCTATGTTCTCAAATATGTGCAGATATGAACCAAAACTAGTAGTAGTTTTTTAGTAGTAGTAACAAGTAGTTCTTGCTACTCAGGCAAAATTCTCATTCACTGGCCCTTCTATGTCATAAATGCTTTGACATTCGGTATATCATATACATCAGAATGGAGATGTGCACACTGACCAGTACCTGCACTTATTATTTCCTCTTTCAGAAGTGGCTCAATTCAAAATTCACTGTTGATATCACCAGTATCACATCAGTGTTTCTGCTGGGTAAAAGTGAAGTATTTGACTCAAGAAGTTTATGAGGCAGGCAAAGAGCAAAGTATTTACTCAGTTCAGTAAGGTTACAGGATTTTCTCAGGCATTATTCTATAATGAAATAGTACATTACTCAACCAAGAGTAATGCGACCATGCATTTTACCACAGCATGTCACACTCCTAGATTAGAATTTCAGGCATTTATTTTTATCTATTTGATTGAGGCTATTCTTCAGCTATACGCAGAGTTCATAAGGAACATTAAAATTTGAACTTGCAAAAAGGCTGATGTACAACCATTCTCTTATTTCTCTGGTTTAGAAGGAGCATATCCTTTATTGACTTTCTTGTTCCCCTTCATGCAACACAACTGTGCCCAGACGACACAGTTTTCTCCACAAAATTAACTGATTCCTTCTCCTGGCCAAGCTATTGTTGTGGCCTTATGTAAAATGTCATCTGGTTCGCTCCAACTGAATGATATTAGATAAAGCATCTTGATGCTGCATCTGTTTGGAAAGGAAAACAAACAAATGATGCAAGTGTTTAATCAAAATGGCACACCATTGCAGTGAAACAGGAAAAAAATGTTATGCTTAAGAAACATTACATGAAAGAACATAGACCTTGAAGAACTACAGGCATGGGAGATGAAGGTAGATTTCTGAACGCATTTTTCTGTTTCCCCAGTTTCTTTTATTTACCTCAAACAACGTGGTCTAATTTTTATACACAGAATGGATATTAATGTTTAAAATGGTTCACTTATCTGTACAATGATTCAAGTATATATTAAATCAGGTATAGAAAACAGGCTTTAGAGTAGATCATTCTCCTTTCCAAACCATGCACTTTTGTAAATTTCAACACCAAACCTCTCTACAGTTCTGGCACACAATTTTTCTGTTTCAGTTCTCAGTTTTGCCCATTTTGAAGGCAAAAGACACACAGATAGAATGGTAAAGCTCAGGTTATGACTTTACACAGTGCAACAAGAACACAGATATTATTGGTTCTGGCCTAAAAATACAAACATACATAAATTTGTACTATGAAGTTGAAGAGCTCTTCAGACCAAAGAGTAGCTAAATTTTTAATACTTGATGGAGAAATGAAATTTTCCTTTCTTTAGCATTTTTTTTTTTAGTTTTAATAAGTAATTATCAGATCTTAGTGTCATTTATTGCAATTTTTTATAGCTAAGGTTTTTCTTGTTCATCTGCTTCTATGCGTGTAGGTCCAGGTAGTACAAGTAGGCAGTAAAGATTCCTTGTCCTAAAAACTGCTGGGAAAAAAGAACAAAACCAAAAAATATGCATACTGTGCAATTTTTTTCCCTAACATGATCACAGAGAAACAAATGAGTTATTAACAAGAATCTAAGCCAAAAGAAAATTTTCAAAGAGTAACAGAAAAATTGGTACTATCAGTTAGTTGAGAAATTAAAAGATTGAACAGTCTCTCTCTCCTTTGGTCCAGAGTGACAAAGACATACCATATCAAAATTCCACTAAAATTTATTTACATAATTCTAAATAATTCTACATAAAATTTACATAAATACTAAAAAGTGAGCTTGTTTTCATAAATGATCCTGTGAGCATCTCACAGAATCACAGAACGGTTGGGGTGGGAAGGGACATCTGCAGATAATGTGGTCTAAATACCCCTGATCAAGCAGGGCCACATAGAGCAGGTTGCTCGGGATGGGGTCCAGGTTGTATATGTTGGATATTTCTTATGAGCAAGACTCTCCAGTCTCTCTGGACATCTTGTCCAGAGCTCCATCACCCTCACAGTGAATCCTAATGTTCAGTGTTTCCTGATGTGTTTCAATGTGTGTACATTGCCTCTAATCCTGTCAGTGGACACCACCGAAGAGATTATGACTCCCTTTTCTTTGCACCCTCCTTTCAGATATAGATAGATATAGATATATATATATATATATACATTAACAAGGTCCTCCTGAGCCTTCTCTTCTCCAGGCTGAAGAGTCCCAGCTCTCAAATTTTCCTCATATGTGTGGTGCTCCAGTTCTTTAATCATCCTTGTGGCCCTTCGTTGGATTCTCTCCAGTATGTCCATGTCTTTCTTATACTGGGGAACGCAGAACTGGACCCAGCACTCCAGGAGTGGCCTCACCAGTTCTGAGTAGACGTCAAGTTTCCACTTCTTTGACCTGCCAGCAACACTCCTACTAATATAGCCCAGGGTACTGTTAACCCTCTTTATTGCAAGTGCAGCACATTGCTGGTCTATGTTCATGTTCATGTTCAGCCTGGTATCCACCAGAACCCCTCAATACTTACTTCATAGCTACTTTGTAGTCAATGGTTCCACAGCATGTACTACTGCCTGGAGTTATTCTTCCCCATGTGCAGTACTTTGCATGTCCCTTTGTTGAACGATAAAATTGATGGGAAAATTGACCCCAGTTCCCTGCATGACAGGTGCAAATACGGAAATACCCACCACTATATAAACAAAGAATGCTAAGCAATGTCTGACACACTATACAGTCTTGAAAGAACTGTAATTTAACCACCTCATTCCTACTATCATGTTGATTTGTAACAAAAAATCAATTTTTTTTTCAGATAAAACTAAGCAGATAAAATTCTCTCTCTAATATTTTTTTACCTTATTATCCTGTAATATTAACACATAGTTTGTAGGACAAACTAAAATGAATAAAGTCTCAGCTAATTCTGTAGTAGTGGAACAAACAAAAAAAAAATCATTGTTCCTTCTGCCAGATATTAAAAGGTTTGGCATCCCGACACACGTAGTTCAGCAACAAACATGAAATTCTGGGATGATGTTCATAAAGCCTTTAGCTTTTAAAAAAAACCCCCAAATTTGTCTATAACCCTCACTTAAAATTCATGGCCCATATTTTTATTCTGCTTGTGTTCAGACATTTTTTCAGTTTGAAATAGCGGTTCTTTGTGAAAAGGGTAACTTCTATGTATAGTCACTTCATTTTACTACACAGGCAAAAGACATTTGATAGAGAAATTTCATTGCAACTTCTGAATCCAATATTTAAAAGAATGAACTTAATGCCTGCAATACCTGTTTAATAAAAGAACAAGTGATGGCGTAGTTATTGTACACAGAAAGAAGTTGAATTTTTTCCAAGCACATTTGAAAGGTTTCTATGAGTGGTGATGGTAGGGTTTACTGTTCTAAGTAGGCATATTATACAAAAAATACAGAAAATTCTTACTTCATTGTCATTAATTCCTGGAACACTACTGGGAGTTCAAAAATTTTTCAAATTACCTGATATTAACTGATAATGTCTAGTAATTTTTATCTAAGAAATTGTATATCGTTTATTATGAAGCCAGCCACTGAATATTTCTCACTGAATAGCAGCTAGCTGTGCTGGAAAGCTTGTATTTTCCAGTGCACAAAGCAAAATAATTTTTTTCCTTAATATTAAAATTCAAATTGCCACCAAATTCAGGGGAATTATTTTTTACAAAACATCATTCAAAAGATACAGATTTTTTTATTGCAGTGGTATGAAAATTGGATTAGGAATAGAAATATTAATTCTAAGAATTAAGAGTAGTATTGGCTATAATTGAGCAAATAACAGGAAAGATGTCTTATATGGAATATGTTAATACATGTAGAAATACCTAGAAATATTGATTGCTGAATTCACATGACTTAATGTAAATACTCCAGCCATTAGTAAGTCTGGTCTACAGACTGTAAGCACAACGGCACTGATGTGTTCAATACATCAATACATAGTTATGAAGTGCACAGTGGCTTGTATAGCAGAGTTCCAAATCAAAAGACAGCTTATTAGAGGAACGAAACCAGCTTATTAGAGGAATGAAAACATGGGACAAGAACAGTGAACTGACAGGGCTGTTTTTCAAAACTTAAACCAAATTCACATTCAACAGAGAAAAAGGATTCTTCAGTCTTAAATATATCTAAGAAATATTTTTTGCAGATGACTGCAGTAAAGATGAAATACGAAATTATTATATTGAAAATGAATAATAAATGTTATATTTTTAATGGTATTTCAGCTTCCAAATTACAAGGCATGTAGGAAAGTACATAGAAATAACTGTGAATACCTGAGATTCCCCCAATTTTGCCAAATACCAGAGGGTGCACAGAAGGGTCCTTACTACTAATAGGTTGTGTTCCAAAGCTAAAGCAACAAAAAGGTTAATTATATTTCTGTTTCTTTGCTTGCCAGGGAGAAGATAAAAATGGAAATTTTCTAAACGCAATTCTTCTGCTCTTTCTACGGAAACTATGTAGTGTATGTTGAGGACATCCAAGGACAGATATGATTGCTTCATTGAAGCAGAGTTTTCTAGCTATAACCCTCAACCAAAAAATATTTCATTAAAGCATTTTCCACTTACAGTGCATCATTATTCCTGTCAATGCACTTCCATGGAGGAAAGACAACAGTCATTCTAGGTGATATTGAGGCCAATGATTTACTAATTGGTGATGAGGTACTCTGAAGCTATGGCAGGGAATACAACAGAATTCTATCACGCTGTTCCTGCTGCACAGAAATGTCAGACCAGACATTACAGTACAAGAAACCCCTTTCTATCAGACCAGTTTTATGGCCATTATAATTCCTCCTTTTAACAGTTTGCTGCTGGAATGCAGCAAAAAATAGATACAGCTGGCCTGAGTCTGCTCACATAAACTCTAAAAGGGTCAATAACATTTTCATAAGCATGTCAAGAGAAGAATGGAAATTATAACACGGGCCAGGAAAAAGTCAATCTTTACTTAAAGATAACATACAGTAGAATCTGAGATATTATCATTAAAGCCCAAGAGTAATGCAGTTTATGACTGTAACTGTGTAACTTCTTTCAGGTGAATATATTTATATTGAGTCCTCCAGAGCTGAGGATACTATGGGTCTTTGATAGCAAATGTGGATAACCACTAAATTCTTCCTGGACTCCAGTAATTTTATTTTACCATTGACTTACCTGATCCCAGTATAATTCCATGCTTATACAAACCAGGACAGACACCTTCATTTTTTTAACAAAAAGAAGAATACTGTAAAAGCTTTTGTAACACAACGCAGTAACTGTGGGAAAATATTAACTGTTGATTTTCACAAATTCCCAAATGTAGTGTTTGGGTGCTAGGAGTATAATTACCATGCTAGACATCTGGTATTCAATGTGCACTCCTTATTCACTCTGCACTCCTTTTTCAAAAAACTTCAACAAATATGTAGTTGCCATTTTCCTGCATGTCAAAAATAGAAAATAATAAGATCATTTGCAGAATATGTAGGAAAGAAAAGATGATATACCAATAAGGTGAACAGAAAAAGAAGACTGCTGCACAATTTCTGGAGGTATTCTTTAAGATAAGGCATTTTCAGGGACTTGACAGAAAATAAAAAGACTTATGACTATAGCCCAGAAATACTTATGTAGATGTTGGGGAAAGGGGGCCAGGAGGGGGAATGGGAATTAAATATAATGTGCATAATAACATCACTTTCAAGTTTTCAGATTTAATTGTTTTATTTTTAAGAAATTTTGGTACTTTTATGTAAAATCTTGTTTCATGTGCCAAGCGTAAGAGATTTAATGTAAAAACCATACTGCAATAACTTTTTTTTATTTCAATGGCATTACAATGTCACTTGAGTACCTGGAACAGTATAAGAAATATCAGCCATAAGGTCATGATACTTTGCTTGCAAGCCAATAAAAGGGAATGATTTATTTTCACAGAGAAGCACCATAGCTGTTCTGTTTTAAAGACCACAAACAGGCTTCTCATTCCCATTAGGAACATCCAGGCAGAGCTCCATTTATGGAGCTTATTTTCCCAATAAAAACCTATTGTCCTTCTTGTTTCATAAGAGTATTAAACACCTGTCTTGTAACAGTCATTAATAGCTACTTCCACCAACAAAGGATTACTTTGAGTGATAATACACAGAAGTCGGTACTTACTGTGAAAATGTCAACTAGCCTCTTAGGTTTGCCTTGTTTGTATTTTTACAAGAGATTTTTTTTGTTTAAAGTAAAAATAGCAATTTCAATAAATATATTGTGTTGGTGAACTGGCCTTATGCTTTTTAACTGCCTGTTGTCTTTGAGGAATCACTCATTATTTTTCAGGGGAAAATAATCTTTTTTGACACCAGTATTGTTCTTGCCTCTACTCCCACTTCTAATCTATGGCTAGCCTTTCAGACTGACCCGACTTTGTCACTTCAAGATTATAATTTTCTCCTTGACTCACCTAAATATGAAAATGCAGTGGAAATTTACTGCAAATGGATCAGCAGGCACACATGCAGAAACAATCTATTCCAAGATTCCTCCTACTATTTAGAATTTATTGGGGTTTTTAAAACCTCAGAATTTCTTTTAATGTTTCACTTTCATGCTTAACATCATCAGTAATAGATTTAGTCTATGAGAGAAAGAAAAGCTAGATCACCATAAGACAAGGCTATCATCCCTGACATTTTATAGTGAATTCATCTTTAATATAGGCAAGTGAGCAAATGAAACCCAGGACTGCATTGTAGGTTTTTCATTTCATACAGTAACTGATGTGGATTCCCTTAGCAGGAAAAAAGGAAAAATACCTTTGTACAGCAGTTTCAATCATATTCAGCCGGTTGTCAGCCATCTGCATTTTTTGTTGGAGGTAGCAGAGGGTGTTTTGCACTAAAATCCTGAATACCTCAAAACTTGCTGAATATATTTATACTGTTAGCTCCTTCAACTTATACCTTTTATGGAAGGTATGAGCTGGAAGTGCTCACAGGTTCTCCTATTAAAAGTCTACTGCCAAAGAGCTGGGATTGTTCTTTTTCTGGTGGATTATTTGTCGTCTCTGTTGTGTTCTCTGGAAATAATCCTTTCCAGATATGACTTACCATAAAGCTGACAAAAGAAACATACTTCAGAGAAGTTGGTCTTCTGCTGCTGGGCAAAAGACAAGATTGAACCAAACATAAATTTCAATTTCTCACCTAAAATATTTGGATATTCTGCAGGTTTTAATATAATTGAATTACTTGAATGAAAGCTTTCACACCTGTTACACTGTAATAACTCCTGTTAGCTTGCGTTTTTGGCAATAGGTACTTTCCTTCTGTCACATAGCAAGCACAATGACAACCTAGTATTTAAATTGCACTCGTTTACTTAATGAAGAAAAGCATTGTCTCCCATTGTGCCTCCTATCACCCTCTAAAAGTTCACCTGCAGAAAATATCTGAAGTCCAGGTGTGTTACATGCACAAATGAGATCAGCTGAATTCAATGCATGCAACTGCATACATTATTTAAAATCCCAGAAAAAAATGCAACATTTCATCTGGGCAAATATTTATAATTTTGCTAGGCAAAAATTTTTTGTTTCTTCTGAGTGAATCTTGATATAGGTGCTAAAGAGAAAGTTTTCATCAACTATCTAGAAAGAAATGATGCTCTTTCAGATACTAGGCAGAAAATTAATTTGTTCACAGTTGTTTATCTCATCATCATCTGAGAATATAGCATCTAACAGTGAGCTTTTTTTGCTCATGATATACTGTTAGTTTATCTGATCTGGAATTGAATGAAACTGCCTTCACAGTTTCATGCAGAATAAGAGATTAACTGACAAACTGAATGTATTGAACTGAATATCTATCCTCTTTCTTAGGAATGCCTCATTTCAACTTCATGCATTCATTAAAAAATATAACTATACTGTGAAATGCAAATAATAGAATAAAATTTATAATCTGTAAGCATAATAAACTCAGACATGCCAGAGATTTTATGTTCTTCAGAAGATATTTGAAAAGATCATGAGAGATTACACAATTGTTTTCCATCAGCTATAGGTGTTATACTGCAATGCAGGCTACTATTGACCTATCATAAAATAACGATTACAGTAAAGGACTAATATTTTAATTATTCCAGCTCTCATATTCTATTCTGAACAGTTTTGAAAGGCATTTAACTGCTTTACTAGTACTTCTTAAACACAAGGGATTTGGTTTTTTTTTAATTTAATAAGCCATTAATATTTTATGACTTGTAGGAATAAGACAGCTAAAGCTAAGTAATTGGTGAAACAAAATAAGAACATCAGGATGTAGCTGAAGAAATGAAACTCAAAAATCACATATGGTGAATGGATATTTGCTAGCACCATGAAATCACTGAATGCAGAGGAGCCATTTAAATATTTCATAACAATTTAATAACTTACAATTTTATGATTATTGTTCTAAGAAAATGTCTTCAATATTTGTATATTTTATAAGAAATCAATCTGGTTCCAAGACAGCTTGCAGGTCTCTGCAAGAAGTTAAACATTTTAAGTTTTAACATATTAATTTGTTCAGGATAAAGAGAGATATTGACAATGATTCTTCCACTTCTTGTAACATACCAGATCAGAGAAATGAGTTTAATATCAACAAATCATTCTCTTTCATGACTATTTATTTCCCTTAAAAAGAGTAAGCATCTAGAAATATATTTTGACCATCCCTTGGACAGACAACTTATCATCTATGTGCACTTTTAAAAGCTGAAATTATTGATTCATTTTTACAAAGAAGATAGGATGTTTTGTAACCTTTAACTGAAGTTTTACCATTGCTTTCCTACTGAAAAAGGTAACTAAAATGAGCTGCAGTTTTCACCTTCACCAAAGGAAAAAAGAAATCTGTTTATTCCCAGGGACGTGAAATCAAATTATATATTCTCATCATGCAGATCTACATAAACTGATTCTGCAGTTCTTCAGTTTTACATGAAATGAAAACTCATCATTTTTAACATTGCAAAGGTCATCCATACAAGAACCCATATATATAAAATACAAGTGTGTATATTATATTTGTATGTATGTATTTACATATGGTATTCTGCATTTTGGAATTTGATATTTTTATTCAGATTCTGCTCTCTGGTTTGCTCTGTAAATAACAGAACTGCATTACTCAACACTGAAAATATAATACAGTGCTTTTTGTGTCTTTTTTTTACCACTGAAAGTCCTATGGTAGGCAGCTACACTTCCAAAAGTGGATTTCAGAAAGGAATTTGCCTCTGAGACAGCCTAGCCCATGCACTAGTTACACTACTTTAGTGTGGTGTTCTTTTGTCAGAAATCTGTACAATTTAGGACTGTTTCTTGTTCTTTATTTTTTCTGTATCTATGGACAGATACTCCTACATTGCCCTGTATCAGTCAAAAGTCGCTACGACTATTCTATTTTCTCATATGTGTCTTGATTACCCATGATGCTTTCCTTCAGAAACCCCACTCCCTAGTTTAAAAGAAATGTCTGTAATTAGGCGTATAAGGTGTTTTCTAGAGAACATTTAGAGAAATTTAGAGAAATAAGCCACTGGCATTAACTGGTGAACAGGTAATTTCTTTTGTTATAAGCAGAGTCCACATCTGACCTCCACTTCAGGTACACAAATTGCAACAGAATACCAGACAGCAGCACCACACACAAATTTTAAAGACTGTAGCAGAGTCTGAGAATAATACTGGAAACAGAAGCAGTAACACTAAAAGTTTTCAAATATATATTAATATAGTTATATTTGAAGTAACTTAAAAAATTGTA
This sequence comes from Scolopax mira, assembly GCA_004320125.1. Classification (NCBI taxonomy): domain Eukaryota; kingdom Metazoa; phylum Chordata; class Aves; order Charadriiformes; family Scolopacidae; genus Scolopax; species Scolopax mira. The sequence continues at coordinate 32,980 of BJBW01009100.1, forward strand.
CTGGTGTTATTGAAAATCAGAAGGGGAGAAAGTGGCCTGTAAAGATGATTCATCTACTAAGGAGCTAATCCTGAAGAAAATTCTCACTTGAGCAGGCCTTATGTCTCCTAGAGCACTGCTCACTTCATACAAATTATTTTCATCTGAGCAGTAAACACAGATATATTATTACAAAATTACATTTATTAAAAATAAGTGTTGAAACAATTCTCCTTGATTTTAGACAATTTGGGAGCTGTGGATTCTCTTTACTCTCACGTAAAAGATTTTGTAAATATATATCGCCAAGAAAAAATAAAAGCAAAACTTCTCTTTCACTTTCTGCTCCAATCAAGACATAGAGCTCAATTATGCTATCAAAGAAAACAAACTCTAACATCCACTAGACATTAGGAAACTTATTTTGCCTCCACTCAGGTTGGCATAACCCACCATTACACCAACTCAGTAGGTGTGAAAATTTAAGTGTCCTGGGAAATGTTGGAAACAGTTGAACAGTCTACCTTTCCTTCCTTTGAAGTACTGTGAACACAGAGATCCAGAATCTGAAAAACTTTCACAGAAAGGTTTTTGATAGGTTTGCATTTACAGAAGAACTAGAAAGGATGGGTCTTTTCAGTCCAGAAACAAAAAAGCTGAGAGAAGAGAGGATACAGGTCTACTCACTCATTAGCGGCATAAACAGGACAGCCAGAACAAGAATTTAAGGAAATCAAATAAATATAGCAAGTCCAAAAGTAAATAAAACGAGTTGTCCCTTTATAAAATATGTACTTAAACTGAAGATCTCCTTGCCATCTTTTACCAATTATATCAGGAATATAATTGGATTTTTGTACTCATTTGACTAAGATTTGTGTTTGATATTCAAATATATTACCTCAAATGAATTTCTATTTCCCAACTACTTCAAATTGTTGCATAAAAACATACACTCAAAATTTAAAACATCAATAAAAATATATGTATAGGAAACTACATTTCACTGTGAGCATTAAAGTTGATAAAAGCAATTACTTTATCAGTGTCTTAAGCAGTATCATGATACAAAATAAAAGTAGGAATGTCAACTGGAGGCAATATAGTTCTGTGGTCCATAGATGCATTTTTGAATTATCAATCATTCAGAAACACACAATGGAAAAAAATGAAAAATAAGATCATTCTGGGAAGGAATAAGGACCCAAAAATATTATCTTACGCCAATACGAATAGAGGTCACAAAAGAAAATTTGAGGACTTACCATCTGAAACACTACTGAATAATATCCTAAGATTTGATATTGGAAATTATTAAAATAAACTTTCTGTAAGGACACAAAAAAGGAAAACAGAATGCTACTGTATCTATCATCACTCTCATGAGACCCTTCTATGGAAAATATGTTTCAACTTCGAAAAAGATATTTTTTTTTTTGTCTAAGATATTAGAACACAGAATTTCTCTTAAATTCTTTGAGTATTCCTTTGAAAATTCAATGACAAATGAATGTAAAAAATGTATTATCTTTCCTAGAAATAAAAAAAAAACCCCACAGATTTAAAGAGCTCCACTTGGTGAATGATACCTTTAAACATCTTAATTAACTAGAGAATTATTACAAAAATTGCTAAGACTATTGCTGAAATTCTGCTCAAATAAATAAACCCAGAGAGAAACATTACCTTAACCAGCTACAAAAACCAAGTTATTGTCTCGTCTTCCTGTCATGTAATTCAGTATTTTTTTTTTATAAATGTGTGCTTCTATACCCCCAAAATTACATGCAGTCTGTAAAATTGTAATTACTGCAGTCACAATATCAGTTCTTGTCTTGGGTAAGCTGTTGAAGTTCATAAACAGTGTTACTTTCAGATCCTTCTACAGAGTGACCAATGAAGTTCCCTTTACAAAGGTACAATATTAAAGAGCTTCAGATGCATAGACCGCAATATTTCCCTGTCTCTGACTGGGATTTAAACACATCAGAAGGGCATGTACATTCACAGCAAGCTGTCCATTATAACACACTTGCTGAATTTTCAAATGTGCTCTGAAGTAGAGGAATGAACAGCCATCTACAACCCAGCAGTTGGCTAGTGATTAAGCTATTAATCCTGTATTAGAGATGGAAAAGCCAAGACGCTCAGAGGGGAAACTATTTTTGTCCCAAATCACACAGCAGGACAGTGAAAAAACTGAGAACAAATAACAGATAGGAGGCATCGTGGTGATTTTCGAGCCTGTCCTTCATTTCCCAGAATCTATCACTTCCCTCCATTACTTTTTATTTGAACTGGAATACTTTTGAGGAGGGAAAAGTGACAACAATTTCAACCATTTCATACTGCAATAACTAAAAGAGATAAAAATTACAATGGATCAGGAAACTACTTATCAGACAGGATTTAACTTGGCTACCATAATGCCTAACCTAACAGTGTTTTCTTTCATTTAAACTTGCTCTGATGGTTAGTCCCCAGTTTCTTCCAATTAACAAACATAAAAATCTTCAGATATTTCAGTGCACACACCCAGAAAAAAAAATATTTAATGTATTTAATTAAAAACACCTCTAGAAAAAAAAAATTAACACTGTTCCTCAAGCACCATTCCCATTTTTATTTAGGAATAAAAAAGTTTAAGAGGTAGAATCAGCAAATCAAGTAAACCGATGTTATCCTTTCTCCTGCTATTTGAATATATAATATATGACTTGGAGAAACACTAACATGTCAATACCTAAACTTCCCTATTTGAGAAAAGATGATAATACTTCTCCTTTACCTTGCAGGTGTATCAGATGGAATTATGTGGGTAGCACTACAGCAACCACCAGTAAGAGTCACCAGAGGTGACCTATTACTAGAATTCATATTTTGCCAAAACAGTTTTTCTAATATTCTATGCCATAAGATATCTGTCAAACTCTGCGAATTGGTGGATCATGATTCATACCCAAAATACATCAAAGTCATTGATGTACTTTTCAACTTGCAGGTAGCAATATATGTTATATTAACATGAAGGCATATTTTCACTGCTTTATAATCCCCACATTTTTAACTATTAGTGTCCTAGCCAATACAATTAAATCAAAAAACCTTGAAGTTACTAACCTCTTTTATAAATTGAGCATTTACCCAGTACTGTCCCATCCAAAGCACACAGTAAAGCCACACTAGATAGTGGTTACTCGATTGCCTGTAGTTACAACAGTGGTGCAGGGCAGTATAAGACTAGCTAAACAGGATATTCATTCTGCGTTTTCGCAACTGAGAAGCATTAAATTATTTTGAATTCTGAATGTAAGTTCCCTACATTACCTCTACTCCACACCCAAAGAGATGCCAGTTTGAAAAAGCTATTACGGATTTTGCTTACCTGACATAACTAATGAATTATTGAATGTATCATTTGGGCTCAGAGCATTGCCAAATATTACTCTCTTTCTCCCAAGATTATATTAAAAATAGGCTTTTGAAAGACATGAAAAGACAGAGAAGAAATGTTCTATTTCCAGATGAGGAGGAGATTAGCTGCCGAAGGGGTATTTTTGGGTTTGGTTGTGGTTTGTTTTTTTTAAATTAACAGGAAAGAAATATCAAGGTCATATTTGAATACTTGCCTGAATCATCACTAAGGCTATTTGTGCAGAAATACTAACAAAAACATCGGGGCTGTTCAGGAAATGTTTTTGCTGAAGGTTTAATTTTTTTAAGTCAAGGTTGATATATTTAAGATTATCTGGTAAAATCTTTATTTTCTGAACTCCTGTATTCTTTTTTCTTCAGTCTAATTCTATAAAACTCAGTAGTTCTTCGTTCTTTTTAACTTGAAAAATACTAATGCTTAAAAAAATTTAATAACATAACTAAACTAGTTAGGAATATACGCATAAAGAACAGAAATTACTCCTATTACAGAGAGAGAAAAAAAGAAAAAGATATATTGACAAATAATTTGTTGTTTATTTTCACTTATGTCACAAAAAGGACTTAATCTAATTCCAAGTATTACATTTAAATAGTATAGTCTTTTCCATTTGAACTCATGATGACCCTGAAATGACATTTCATGTTTTTTTCTGGAGTGGATGTTGCAAGCCAGACGTCTCTATTATCATGTCATGTAAAGAATATCTCACTGGACTTGCCCAGACAATGCAGTTGTTTTAGAAAAAGAATTAAGTAGTGATTCATTGAGGACATTTTATAGTCATTCATGTGACTGTGATTGTAAAGTAAGCCTGCATCCCAAGGAATAATGTGTCCCTGAAGAAATGCAAATTAAAGATAAAAGTCCACCTTCAAAACCTCCTCCTTTATCTGCCTATTTCCATCTCAGCTAACAGATAGCTTAGAAAATTCAGTGTGCTTGAATTCCCCTGGCTTATTTCTGTGAAACTCACATCATAGAAAATACCTGAGGTCATAAAAACTGATTTGTGCCAAAATTCCCCTTTGGCTTGATGTTCCACATTGTGAAAGACAAGAAGGACCCCTATGGAGAATTGACAGAGGGCTCTAATTTAGTTACATTATCCCCTCTAGCAAGGGAACTGTCAAGGCAGGGCAACAAAACTGAAGCATGTCTGCTATAATGCAGACCTGGCTCATCATTTACATTTGCCCTTTCACACACACAATGTTTTGTTCCCATAAATATAACCTGTGTGTAGATGACATCCCCTATGCTCTTGAAAAAAGTAATTTGAGCCAGTAGCTAGAATCGATGTATGCTACAACATGTTATTGGAGTCTAATATTAGTAAGTAGATAACCAATAGGCTCACCAGGAAGAACAAAAGAGGAATTTTCTAACATACAAAAAAATTGAAAGAATAGATAGTTTGAACATATCAATTTCTACAGCTTACAGTGTAAAAAACTCAAGTCCATCAAAGAAAACTGGGTACTGTATGTCTAAATACCTGATTATTTCTAACTTTTTATCTATGTGTACAAAGGCAAAAGACACAAATCAGTGTTAATCTTATTGAATTAATTACTGTGTAGTTAATTAGTAAAATGAGTATAGCTATTCCTGCTTTCCTTGTTTATAAATCCATTGTCTGAAAAGAGCACATAATGCTGATGTCTGAATTTCACATAATGCTGTACAAAAATTGTATCCAGTGAAGTTTGAATTATATTTGTAGTGATATTTATTCTCTTGTGTGTATGAAAGGCCAGGGGCTTTCTTCCATTCTTACTGCACACAAAACTCTAACAGTAGGAGATGAAGTTACAGCATTTCTGGTTGATGAACCATACCTTCTGTTAACAAAAAGCCACTATCATCATTTGGGCTTCTTTGCATGAAGAGAGATTTGCTTGGGTAAAATTCAGTAAATGAAGTAGACAGTGAAGTATAACATCAAGATGTTCACTTTATATCTCAAGATTTTTAATAGTAGTGAAGTGTTCTTCAGAGGAAGAACCACATTTTCAGCTAAATATTAAAAAAAAATGAAAAAAACCATTTTAAAATATTTACTATAGTATTTTAAAACTTTTTAAAAGGATATTTTTCAATAATATACAATAGTTAGCATAATATTTGCTAAAAAGTTAAAGTAGCTGGTTTCCATTTCAAAATGTTGTAAAGTACACATAACTAGACTTTTTCAACATTTTATGTCTGATTTGATGAGGTAATGCATAGACTTTTGAGCCCAGTTCTTCTGAGCAAAGGCTACAGGCTTTCTAGATTTGTACTAACTAATAAAAAAAAAAAAGATATAGTAAATAGTACACAATATTTGAATACAGGCAGTTTCAGAAGTTAAAAAGTAGATGCTGAATGCTGTAGCGAAGTATAAATGTATGAGATTTTGCACACATAAATTGCTTGTGATATCATCAAGTCACAGCACCTGAGCTAAAGATCACACCTCACTTACAAGACAAGGTCTTGACACTTCTGCTCAGATATTAGTCTGCCTTTTCCTAAAAGAAGCAAAAAATGCTCAGCTTAGCTCAGTAAAGAAATAACCTATTCACTCTACAAATATGCCTGCTTTTTTTGTAGACATTGCCTGCTTAGCAGTAGTTGAAACTCTGGACACAATGAAGATGCTTACAAGGCAGACATTTCTGGTGTGACTTAAAAATCATCAATATGGCTCACCAGCCAAATAATCCTGATGAAGAAATGCAGTACTCAGCAATTTTGGCTACTTAAAAAAATCTCTATGAATTCTAAATAACATAACAAAGTAGGTCTAGACAGAAAGCAAATTCCTTAGACATTAAGATTTCAATATTTTCTCTATCAAAAAATTGACTTGACTCCAAGTTGGAACACAAATATCCATTTGTTTCTATTTTCCAGAGAGAATCTCTCTTCCATGCAAGTGAAACAGTTTTCCATTATTATTGTCAAACAAATGCCTGTGCTTCTGTCTTTGTTTATCTTTAAAGAACACCAGTATTTTTTTAGCATCTTTTATCTGTTTGGTAGTTAATACCAGTATTACAGTGCCCCATAATTCTGTTTCATAGTACAGCCATTCTTTTGTTTCACAGTCTGAGTTAACAGAAAAACACATCCATACCTTGACATTATAGCCCACAGACATATTATTTCCAATTATTCTAAGCTGCTGAAGCTGAGCATAGACACAGGAGCACAAGTTAGAATCAAGCAAATTCCACTTTTGTTGGATACTGAGTTTTTGTGTCAGTTGTGGTTCAGCTCAAGCCAAGAAAGAAATCAACTCCCTTTATGGAACACAAGTGAAGAAAGACTCTTCATGCTTTCACTCAAATCTTCCCCAGAAGGAAAGAAGGTAAAAAAATTCCAATAAGGACAGACTGCGTGTTGTAAAGGATTAATCTTGCTGAGTCTGATTGCATTCTTTGATATAGGTAGAGAAACATTTGAGATCACTTCCTGTAAAACACACTCAAAATTTATTCAGATTGGCTTAGGAACACTTTCATATGGAATAAAATTTGGCAAAGGGAAGTGTAAAGGGGGATTAGATATTGGGCCTAGAAAGCAGGACTAGGGCTTGAATGCTTTGTATTAAATACACAGTTCCACTGATGACTAAGCCAAAACATATATATTTATATTTGTTAATAGAAATAGACATGTGTAAAAAACTTCTTTCATTATTAAGCTTATTTTGAGAAGGAGGAAGAGGGAATCTATATATCCCATCACTCAGTGGAGGTCAGACCTTTTCCATATCTCTGAAACATTTTGAGTTATCAACTAACCAGTAAGTCATGTACTAGTTGCCACTGTTCTTCACTGTAAATCATGTTTCAATCTCAGAATGTTGCAAAGTACATGCAGATATTTTTATTGTGCTTTCCAACCTCCTTATCCCAATTTTAGGATTATTACTGGCTCAGGACGATTTCAAAGCATCTTCAATTAAATTAAAGAATAGACAAGAAAAGAAACACCCAGTGTTTCTTTAAGGGTATGCAGATAGGAACACTTGACCAGGTAAAATAAAAGTCATGACTATTGATTGCTATTTGTCTGATTAGAACAGATCAAAGTTACTTTCACATATTCCCTTTCTAAACCAATAATCCAATTGTAAAAGATATCCATGGCCATATTGTGACTATTTTAGCATGACTGTTCAAAAAATACAGCAACCTGGGTATTTCTTTTAATTCTAAAATAGGAAAGATATCTTCCATCCTACAAATGCAGCTTTTATTTCTTTTTTTTTTCTTTCAATGCATTAGAGTATTATTAGAGTTGAATTTTAAATTTCAAAGCTTCAACTGGCTAAATTTGTTTTCATATCACATTTTCTAATACTTCTGATTCATCTCTTTTAATTTATTCACTCTGGGAAGTAAAGAAAAGCTTTCCTTTTGTAAAGGGTTTCATCTGCCCTATTGATCTTACCTATTGATCCAATATTATTTTAAAACAAATTGTAATGTTGCAACATAAAATGATAAATAAGGAGAGATTTGGAGACAATCCTGTTAGGGACTAATGTTGTTTATATTCCAACACACTTGACCTCAGAGAACAAAAGCTGAGTCCCCATAAACAGTGTTTGATGGGAAATTTGAGCAAATTTTCTTTTCCTGCTCAGAAAAGTTTGGTTTCTAAGATTGAGATTAATAATATTGTTGTTGATGAGATGGGCGATCCCTAGAGAAGCAGAACAGTCTGAAGATGACAGGTTCCTTGTGCCTGCAAAAGTAAGGGACACATCACTTAACTAAGAGCCTGGGCAGTAACTACTCTCTTGTTTCCATCCTCCTCCTAAATTAAGAGATCAGAAATCTTTATTGTTGGCCATCCATCAATACCAAGTAAGTGATTATGACCCACCAATTCAGACAGAAATAAAAGTAGACTGACATCAAAGGAGAAGAGAAACTCATCTATAAAACAGTGATACACTACACACCTGAAATTAATAATGCTTAATATCACTAAGAATGAGAATATCTTATTGTAAAAATGGAGACTTCAGCCTGAAACACCTTCTCACATATAGTTTTACTTACACAAAATCTTTATCCTCTCATTAAAGGTTGTATTTCCTGCCACTTATTTTACCAAGTTGCCTGGGCTGAAAATTTCACTAAAACATTTCTCTTTGGTTTGCTTCCCCTTGCCCTTTTCAGCCATTCAAACACAAGATTAATTTTAAAGATTACTGCTCAATATTTCAACTGTAGGAAAAAGAAACACATTGTTCTGCCATATTTCCCTTTCCACTCCCCATATCTCCTACCTCTACTGTGTTTCCTTTTTCCCTGATCCAGAGATTGAATAATTCCTTTTTCTTTCATACACCAGATCCCACAGCCACAAGGTAAAAAAGTTCATCTTACCGACCCAGCACATATAATATTCACTTTTTGGGGGTAAATTAGTTTTGTGCTGTTTCAATATGCTCACTATGTATCCATGAGTATAAATACTTGCAATCTGAAAAATGTGAGTCATCTCAAGCAGATCTTCAGATCAAGCATGGAGATGTAGGGAGCAGTCTTTCCCTTCCAGTATCAGGTTATTTATGATGCTTTAACTGTCTCATGAAATTAAAACCTAAGTGAAATGTTTCACTGTTGTGAATGTGCTGATTTTCTTCATACTTGGACTAAGATCTTAGTGTCCAAATTCCAATTCTGTGCCTCACAATTTTAAAACAATCTTAAGGTATTTGAATGCATCCAGAGGAGAACAATCCAGCTAGTAGAAGGACAGGAAGGCATGATCTGTGAGGAGCAGCTAAGGACTTTGGGATTGTCTAGTTTGAAGAAAAGAAGGCTGAAGGGTGATGTAGTTGCTCTCTGCATCTTCCTTAGAAGGTGGAGAAGGAGGTGCTGATCTCCCTAGGATCCACTGACAGAATGCCTGGAAATGGCTTAAAGCTGAACCAGAGGAAGTTCAGACTTGACATTAAGAAATGTTTCTTTTCCAAGAGGGTAGGCAAACACTGAGGTGTTTGTTTAGAGAGGTAAGCGATGGCCCAAGTCTGTCAGTGTGGAAGAGTCATTTGGACAACGTCTTTAATAACAGGCTTTAATTTTTGGTTAGCCCTGAATTGCTCAGGCAGTTGGACTAGATGGTCATTGTAGGTCCTTCCAACTAAAATATACCATTTTATTCTGCTCTATTCTATTCTGCTCTGTTCTATTTGATACTATTCAATTATACTCTATATGGTTCTGTTTCTATTCTGTCTACTTTGGTAACTGTTAAATCTATTCTTGTTACAAAAGATCGAGGTTTTGGATGTGTTTTTAAAAATAACCTTTTCAAAACCTTCTTAACTGTTACCTGTTTCACTTCTTTCTCAGCTGTGTATATATTAAGTATTTTTACACCAAATAACTGATGACTGATAACTATCCCAGACTGGATAGGCATAGCAAGGCAGTGTTACTTAGCAAGAGGAATTAAGAAGGTAAAGATAGATGCTACAAATACTGAGTATCCCAGCTTTCTGAAAGCTACTCACATCAATTTGTCACCACAAAATTTTCAGGCAAAGGACATTGCACTGTATTTTTGTCCTCTTTCTACTTCAGGAAATTCACCCCATCTTATTCATGCATTTCCATGTTTTTATTTTCTTTTGAATATTGCATTACTTTCCTGGACAACAGCCATGATTTCCTGTCTTTTCCTGAGTTCTGGTATTTTTAATAGTATCTTCAGTATTCTCATTGATTAAAGCTCCAAGAGCAAGAGCTTGTGTAGTTTAGTAGAGAAAGATCAGGGAATAATGCACAGTGCAACTCACCCCATCTATTGCAAAGAAGCTGATTTTGTCTCAACACAGAGGGGATCATAGGGACCTTTGGTTTTGGTAAACAGCTGTGTCAGTTGCCTACACCTGTATTGTGTCATGCAATATATTTTTTGCATCACTCTGCTAAACTGGAAATTCCTTGTAATATCAACTATCTTTAAATAGGGATATTAAACATTACATCCTCCATGGCTGGAACTATCTAAAAGAACCTGGTCAGAGAGGATTGGACTCTGCCACCTGTTTCTAACGTATCCACTAAAACATGCTACATCTGAATTCCCATTCCACCCCTCTGGAGGTTTCTGTTTTGTTTCTGGAGGTTTGAGTTTTGTTCTTCTTTTTGTGGTTTCCGTTTCTTTTTTTGTTTCAGTTTGCTTCTCAGTTTTGCAGGAATGACCAAATTAATACGAGACAACTATCAAATGATGCCAAATTTTAACCGGAATGACTTTTTGTGTCTTTTACCCCTTTTCACCTGTCAGATAGAAGCAGTCCAACAAGCCAGAGGTTTCTGGCTGCAGAAACCTCTTCTTAAAGCAAAATAGAACAAGCAAATAGTCGTGTCACTCCTCTCCTCTCTCCTCCCCCCCTCCTCATTTTGAAAGAGTCTCTTGTAAGGTTGTTTCAAATAAGTCAACAGCAAGGGAGGCTTAGGGAAAATACTTGACCCATACTTCAATCTTAAAGTGTAAATTATCCATTTATTCTCACCTATCTCCGACCGCATGAGTCATCTAAATCATGTGCTCAACTCATATAATATCTATATCTTGGAACTAGATAGTTTCAAGACTGCTAGATCTTTCCTGCAAGTGAAAGATATTAAGAGGAGATGTGAGAAACACCGGCTCACACTTAGAAATTAAACAGGACAAAGTCTCCAGAGCAAAGATATAAAAATTGATTTTAAAAAACAGCACTGAATCCGGTGCATCTCAAAGCAGAGGCACACAGATCTTTAGCTTTTAGATATTTTATACCTTTTATACCTGAATTCCTGTCTCTCTTCTCATTGTCTGAGAAGTTGGAGCTCACATTCTTCCTGACCGCCTAACCTGTTACAGATCTAGTTTACAAGGCACACCACATTCTACACATCTCTAATTAGCTGATTATACCACACCTTGTTTCACAGTCTTTGCTCTCATCTACTGTCCAGTGTTAATAGTTACAAGCACCCTGGTGGTCGTTTATTGAATTCGTTGGTTTTATCCTCATTTTCATCAGATACCCTCCAGGTGGCCTTCATCCACTTCTCAGCCTTCCCTGTCCTTTGTTCACTTATCAGTCTGTCATCAATTGCTTCTCCTCCGCCTTCACAGTCCTTTGTCCACTTATCGTCTACCATCAATCTGATTCTCTTTACCTAAATAGCTTCCCGTAAATCAGGGTCTCTGTACCACTCCAGGACATTTCTAAGGATTAGTTGGATACAATGGAGGAGACTCCACTATCACTGAGCCTCCTCCGTCAATACAGGCACACTGACAAAAATGTATCAAGTAGCTGAAGCAAAATTCAGCTCATTTCTCACAATGTTAAACCACTACAGAAGATTGAATTTCTTGTGAAGTTCTTGTGAAGTACACAAATACTTAAGCATAAACATAAAATGGGTTTGAAGCAGGAACTTCCCATGTCTCATCTATAATCACAACCCAGGACCATATAGTTACTTTGACATCAAAAGTAGTTTATTACTTATCTACTCTTCTTTAAAAACATATTAAAAAATCTACCAAAGGAAATTACTTTTAAAAGCTGACATGGCCTGTGGGGCAGCAGACGACAATATTTCTTACTGAAAGTTCAGATGAAGTTTATACAAAAAAGCCAACTGGAAAGACCCACAGCAACATTCATCATTCAGCCATCATCAGACTAACACCAGGTTAGAAAGCTTATGGCAAAATGATTTCATCATCTCACCAAAAAAAAGACAATTCAGAAATCTTCATTTTTAGGACCTTGTCAATTTTGTATTTTCAGTCTGAAAGAAAATTATAAGTTTCAAAGCCTGCCTGGGTAGAACTGTTTTTAATTTAAAAATGGTATGATTCATTTTCTGGTTTTAGTAATTAATTCATAGTGCCTTGTGCTTTGAACATGGAAAGCATTATGCAATACTAAATAATCTGAAAAATCTGGTGTTAATTGGCTTGCAAATGGCACTTAAATTACTGGATGCTTCTAGCATTGAGCTCTGTCTCTGTCTTTGATCTGTAAAAGGAAGTAATACTTACCTCTGGTAGAAATTAAAGTAACAATCAAAACATAAATCCAAGTAAAAGTGTATCAAAATATAATCCGTTTTTTATAAATGGGTATGAATAAAATGTAAAGTAAAGAAAGCAGTAAAAATATTGACTAGTCATAAAGTAAATAATGATCAGTTTTGCTTTGGTAATCTCAAACCCTTAATTAAACTAGTAGGAATGAAGGCTGCATGTCCAGCCACTGAAATAGAGAAAAACCTTCTAACAAAATAACAAAAAAATTAACTTTTATAATAGTAGCCCACCTTTCCTTAGAGGAAAGCGTATAAATCTTCTGAATTTTGACACATACAAGTGACAAATCTTCTGAATTTTTTAACCTTTAGTGCTTTGGTAATCAGAGGTCAAAATGTTCACCTTAATTTTGAGACCTAGTCAACATTCAATAACTAGACACACATTGTTCATCCAAAGACCTTGGAGTGACTGTTGGTTCTTGTTGCACTACACTGCAGGGAAGGATCTGCTCTAAACAGCCTGTCAGGAGGGCAACACTTCAGAAGAAGGCAGTCATAGTAATGGTAAAATAATACCCCTTACAGACTCCAGAAGTGGACTTGCAAGTCACACTGTTATTTGACACATAATTGTTTACTTAAGGTTTCCATTTCTATCTATTCTGCTTTTTTTTATATTTTTTTTTTCTCCTCAACTAGTACAATATTTTGTAAAAAATCTATCAACAGCATACTTCAATTACATAAAAACAAAGGTCTCACTTTGTGCAACTGTTCCTCTGCTGACTTGTATTGTGTGTGTTTGTTATATGTTGTGTTGCTCTGAGAACCAATTAGGTTTTGAAGACTTATTGAAGACTGGTTCAAATTGGCAGGTTCTGTTCAATAGAGGAAATAATGAAAAATTGTGCTGTAAAATTACAATTCCCTTCAGCTGTATTGCAATAAATGCTGGGGTATTTCCTTAAGTAGCAAACAGTATGGCTATTGCCACAAAAGCATTAAACTGAAATGGGAAGTTTTCTCCCACCCTCCAGCTGGAGTTTTTTATTTACTTTAAGTAAAGTTTGAGTGCCAATTTTATTTCATTGCTTTTTGCAGGAATCTTGTTGTTGCTGTATACTTATTACTTGTGGCTGTTTGGTGCTTTTCTGCTTTTTCTTTAACTCGGCAGTTATCAAAACCTTGTGAAACCTTTTGTGTCAAAGAAGTCTCTAAGGAAAATTCCAGCCACAAGCATTTAAATTGTTTTCAATTTCTATGATACATTTTCCTCTCCAGTCTGCAGTCAACAAAACACCAAAGCTATTAAATGCCACCCATAAATATGCCTGTTTTCTAAATATCAAGTGACAGATGTTTATAAATTGTTACTAAATTAATGTGGCTTTTAGAGTTTCTTTTGCTGTCAGTATTGTATTAGTGGTCTGCAATGTTAATGGAGTCTGTAGTTAAAAATACTACAAGATGTATGTATCCATCAAGATTAAAAATGCTCAAGTGTTTTCTTACTTAATGATTTATACTGCCTTCAGAGGCATTTTGACAGCCATATGGTGTTTCTTTTAAGGAACTATTACAAGATTTAATGTGAAAATTTGAAACTAATACAGAGATGCTTGCACACAAAATTATCCATGTTCTTCTTTCCTTCAATATTTTCTTTAAGTACCAGCTGTCACTTAAGATCATAAATCATGAAGGTTTATGGCCTAAAATTAAATTATTAATTTTAGTATTCAGAAATGGCAGAAAAACCTCTGCCTCAGAAAAAAAAGGTATAATTTCAACACATATACAACTTAACAAGTTTGTAGAATATTCTCTTTCCTATAGATAAAGCGACAGTAGTTCTAGATGCACACTGTAGATTATTACCTATAAAATATTTCTATCATTTTTGAACAAAACAAAGCATGCATTTCTGCTTAAATATGTGGTCTCTGAATAATCTGACAAGAAGCTATTCAAATATATATATCCATGGATGCTGTTATGCATCAAACCTTGTGAAACTGAGTGTTCAGAGGCAATAGAGATTAATAGAACCCAGCAGAACCCATTACAGTTTTGTTCTTTATATAAAGCGATTATATATCTCTTTGTCCAATACAGGTACAAACATGATAGGCAACGACACTGACATCACAACAGAAGTGTGATGTGCAATGTGTATGATTATGCATATTTAGTGAGCTTACACAACTGGTAGTCAGAAAAATAATTTCCTGCATTTCTGCAGACACATGCAGATTTTGTCTTCTGCAAGTGAATGCAGAACCTCTCCTAATTTGTGTTTGCAGACTCCTACTAAAACTACTTTAAAAAGGAGATGATTTGGTATGTTCTTCTGTACAGAAACCGCCTCTTCTTATCTTATATATAATTGCAACTTCAGGCTACTTATAGCAGATAAGTTGACTTTACACTTACCTCTTGCTTTTTAAACTATCAAAATTGTTCTCTCTGGAATTAAAAAGTCCTTAGAAGCAATACAATAGATTTGATGAAAGAAAGCAATCCAACCTATTGCATTTACAGAAAAATTAATATAAGCAGTTCTCTACCCAGAAAACTATTCTGTATGAAGCAATTAATCTTGTAACTTCTTGTAGCTTTATATCATGAAGCTATTAACTGAGTTGCTGTCAATTCAAATTCTGATAGAAATTCTGAGCTTCTCTATAACACCTTTGCATTTGCCAAATTCCTTAAATGTGGTGTTTGGTCAGGACATTCATTCCTTCAACAGATCTGCAGCTGAGTCTTCCCTGAAATAAACTTTTAAGTATAGGATGGAAAAATAAACAAATGGGACTAAATAAAGATTTTCTGGGATAACTGCACTGCTTACCAGAATACTGGATGACATATTCTGTTTAACTTTGGCTCTTTTGACATAGAAAACCATTAAAATCAGTAAAAAACATGTTGTTAACAGCTATTTCTTCTGAAACACTGTTAGATAATATAAGAAAGTTTTGGGCAAATGAGCATAAAGCTTTTATTATCTGCTTGACTATTTCGTATGGCAAGGTTAACTCAACTATGACACAAGAGCTGTTGAAATGAAAGCAATACATAAAATTTGTAGAAATTTATTTTGATAGCCATGTCTTGCACATAAGCATAGAATTGGTTCAGGAAATTTACACTCTGTCCCCTCAAAGATAAGTCATTAATATAATTATCTTTTGAAAGATTTCATACAACACATCTAAAGAAAATTCAAGTGCTGGGCTTCCTACAAAATTGTTTTTACATTTTGATTTTAGAAACTTTTCTCTTTGTAGAACAAGTGTTTAACTACTCTTTTGTAAGTGTGTTACAAACACTATTTACTTGTCTGTTATTATTCTGTGGTATGAGCATTTTGGTTGGGGTTTGAGGGGCTTTGTATCTTTGTGTTTTATCTCTTGGATGCATTCAAATTAAATTAAAAATTTAACTGGATTTGAACAATGCATCTCTAATTTCATTATATTGGCAAAATACTCCTATCAACACAAAATTATTTAAAGGATTTAATCAGAACAGCAATATTAAGTGGGAAAAATTGGCTTAGCAGGATGTTCAACTCTTTTGATGAAGTAGCTACTGAAATCCATATTATCAAACTTTGGATACACATATTTATTATACCATTTGTAATTAAAAAGCGCAGACATATCTTTAGTGATAGAATGAGCTAATTAGCAACCATAGACCCAAACAATGTATCTAAACAAGAAACAAGAATCCTCAGAATGAAGCCAAAGCACCTAGATCTATCTGTATTTTATACAAGATAAAGACAAGAGTAGTCTATTTTCCTAGTTGGAACATGTAGGGTTTGGGAGAAGAGGAGGAATGGACGATGAGAATAACTTATGAATCTGTGAATGATTGAAACTACTTTATTCACTAAGTATGAATGAAATTGCCTAAGACAATATATTGTAAATATTTTGACCATAGATTTCAGAGAAGGAATGTTGTCTCGGTATAGTAAAAGAATTAGTTTTCAGATATTTCGTTTTAAGACTTAGTAAATAAAAAGATCAAGCATATAAATTTTAAGAGATTAAGCAAAAGCACATGAATTTTAAATCATAAGCACAGCTTTCATCTCAATTAAATTCTTTACCTAATTTCCAAGACACATGTTTTGGCTATTTTACTTTGATAACACTACACAGAAGCATTGTCTCTTTAATTTTTACTGCTGCTCTTGAAGTAGTTGTAGTTTGAAAAGCATTTCAAATATATAATTAAAGAAAATAAACTTTTTTTCAGTTTTAACTACCCAGCTATCACACATTCCCGCCAACATAAAAAAATCACTATCCATTTGGGCTATTTAAGGTAGCTTCAGATAATTAAATCCAGAGCCTTGAACTCTAACACAAAATTAGGAGACAGAGACAGGTGCATTGAAATTGCATTTATCCCATAGCCGCCCACATTCAAACAATGTATGTCTTATTGTAGTATTGCTAAGAATTTGCAATTACTTACAGAAGAAGTATTAATACACCATCAAAAAGAAACTGATTGTACTATTGGTTGTTCTGCAGCTAATTAAACTTAGCAAACAGTTAATCAAGAGAGGGGGTGACGTTTCATGGTACTGTACACAAGGAAAAAGGCACCTGGCAAAACTCTTCAGCCAGTCTCTCTTACTAGTGGAACATCTTTTAATTTTGTGTTTTCACACAGTTCCAAACACACATCGACAGCTAGTTTTCACATACTTGCTAACATATAGCCTTAAACCCTGCAAGTCCTTTTAAGGTTGGCACAGTGATAGATGATTTTTAATGCCATGTTTCAGAGCCAGGTGTTGATTCAAGAGTAAACTAGTAGGGGAACTACATAAAGCCTGTTTATAAAGAGCAGGAAGTGTTCAGAGGAAAAGCAGCCTAGAGGCACTCACAAGCTTATGTGCTTGAAGCAGACAAATCTAAGGATGGTCTTTTCCGATTGTGAGAGCGGCATGCAATGTTCTAGGAGAGTAGCATATTTGAAAAACCTGGGCCAAGATTACTGGAGACTGAACACTGCCAGTTTCAAGACTATTGCAGGGTATACTTTTCCCAGTTCTGACTCAGGTATCATAATAAAATATGGGTATCATAAAATATAGCCTTGGGTCAGTGTCAGACCCAATGAAATAACTGGGTGCTGCCCTACTTGCTTGTGGCTGCTTTGTCTGACTCTTATCAGAACCATAGCTGAACTAATTCAGCTTGCTGGCCCAATGTAAAAATATCAAGCCCAACAAGCACCACAAGTATTGTGAAAGCAGCATGAAAACCAAGAGCAAAAAGATAATAGGAAGCAAGTCCCCTTCCAGATCAGCAACAGCATTGAGTCATATCCTCAGTATGCACTCTTTCCCCAATAAGATTATCGGCTCATTCAAAATCCCAAGTCACATTACTATTTTATATCTAATGCGTTAGGTGTTGTAGGTCATCACTTTGCTAGTGTATGGCTTCTCCCTACACTAACAGGGCAAATAACGGAGTTAGCACACCTTGGTTATGTGCTGTATTGTTACAGCAATAAGGACAAGCAAGAGCCTCCCTACATACCATTCCTTGGCACGAAGTACAAACATTGGTCTTATCACTCTGAGAACGAGCAGTTTTCTCCACAATATGCTGCTAATTTTCAGAGAGTTAGATGTAATACTACCAGACAGAAATTTGTTTCTGTTTTACCTCAAACCAGGCTAATCGACGCTGTACTTTCCCTCCCCTTTGACTTCAGAAGATAACGGGAAAGACCAATTCAATTAATGATAAAACTGCACTCCTATACTCAAAAATGCAGGGTTGCATTTCTCATTGTCTTGAAAGAACTGGGCATCACCTACAGAGGACGAGCAGGTTAATAGTTGTCTCAGTTCTTCTTCACCTTGGCTTTTCACCCATCTATTCTTCAGAAACATTGTCCCTTCATCCTCACTCACTGCATCCCAAAGTCAAGTTAGTACATCAGGGAGTGCAGTATTCTGAGCTGTCACACTACGAGTGCTGGAAAAGTGAAAAGTAAGCTGTATTTCTAGGAAAGAGCCTTATGTGAAAACCTTTACAATAACACATTCAAAAAGGTCTTAAGTACTAACCACACACCAGGAGATATGCAAGGGAAAGAATGTGGCTATCTAAAATGCAATGGCTAGAAGCAATTCAGTCATGGCGGTGTCAATGGAGTCACCCTTGACAGGCACTGGCACAGCAGACAGACTTTACCCTTTTGGGCTCCAGGCTGCCCAGTTGGAATTCTCCATAAGCATTAAATCACTCTTTGGAAACCAGCTGCCCATAGCAATAAGACTAAATTACAAAATGAAGTTTATCACAGCTGATGCAATATTCAATAATAACTGAAGTAAGTCAAGCTTCATTATTAAAGGCTTCATTTAAGATTCCATCAGGAATTACTGCATGTCATGTTTCCTGCAGCGGATGGCATTTCAGCTGCTAAGCTTCAGAGGATTGCCATTAACAGATGATGTCAAGTGTAGAGAATGTTCAGTGGTTGCTAGTTTCTTATACCTGTCAAACACATGCCCAAGGAGCCCATTACAAAGATTATGGGATTTTCTCAAGCTCTATAAGCCATTCAGGACAAACACATGTGTTTGTTTAACAAACCCTGAGCACAAATAAATCTTGATGAAAACCTAAATAAACAATAAAAAACCAATTTTGTCCTAGGGCTAGTGATTCAACTTCTTTTTTTTTCTCAAAGTCAACTGAATGGAAAGTAATAATACGGGAGTTATGTTTGAACCTCACATTTGTCAGATAAAATATCAAAACAGCTGCTTGGTTTTGCATCAGGTACTTTGTCTGCAGTTTGCTCTCATGTTTGACCTTCTCCCTATACACAACACTCATAGCAGACATAAAAAAAGACTTTAGGTAGGTCAGACAAATGCATCCTATATGCTATCTATATGCTAAAAATTAAGGGTTTGCATGTGTGTTGTCAGTAATTGCAAATAATGCCACATTGCTTCCTGGTCATTTCATTTGACTATAGTGATGGTTCTAATTCCACAAATGACATAAAGTACATATGGGAAAATTCATCATTGATTGAGTTAACATTAAAGTTATTTCCCTAAAGTTATGCAAAGTTTCTTTATTTTTTTTTCTTTTGGTCAAACATTGCGAGCTTCCCTGAAATATTGGTGAAAGTTTTTAATACACTGGAAGGCACAATCACTTATTACAGTTATTGCAGTCAAAATTTCACATGAAGATGGTAAAGGACAAATCTTTAAAGGTAAAGTTCAAAACTTATACAGCAGGTGCTCTGGGAGAAAAGCTAAATATCATGCTCTAAAGGATGAGGTTTTTTCTTATTGCAGAAAAGAAATATTGGATGCAGAAATATCAAAGACATGGTAACCATGTAAACTTTATAATCATTCTACCTTCAAATGTAAAATCTGCGCTATTTTATACGGACTTCTTCAGAGCTATATTCATTTACTGTGGAAAAAAGAAAATGTTACAAACAGAAAAAAAACCCCTAAACCTGTCAATAGTACACAAATAACAATGTAGCTGGGGGCATCAGAATACGAGTACCATTAAATGTGTATTCAGCTTTCAAACAAGAATTCTTCTCTTAGTGTTAAATATATTTGCTTGCCTGCTCCAGGAAAAAATTACAGAAACACAGTGTCTGACAAAGTACATCTACCCAAACTAAGAAAATGAAAGAGGCAGTTTCCTGCCTGGTAAAACAAAAAGCCATATGATAATTATAAAATACTATAAGGCACCAAAGAGCATTTTGATAGGGTGGGATAGACTGAATAAAGTAAGTCATCTAACCACAATTCATTCACAAATTGAGCAACAAGGTGTAAGTATGTTCACTTGTGTGACAGTCTAATAAAAGTAAATAACCTATGGGCTGTTCTTTTCATTTCCAAGTGTTTTACTATGTTTAGATAACACTGTGACTGCATCCCACAGGGAAATTTAAGTGTCACGCTTTTCTGATGGCACTACTCGGATTTCACAACTTTGTCACAAAATAGCCATTAGTGCTAACAGAAGGTAACCGTCAGTATCTTAGGCGCTGAAAATGCCTGGACTGTGGTTGAGAGAGAAGAGCTCCTGCAAGGTAGCAGAGCTCTTAGGGGAGAATCTGGGGTGACTGTCAGACAGTTTACGCTTTGGGATAATGTGTAGGATGAGATCGCCTCCTCACAGCACCCTTAAGAAACATCTTGTACTTAAATACAAAGAATGGAAATTATCCTGTAACAAGTTCAGTAGGAACTGCAAACACAGAAAGCAGTTTTTCAAGACAGTTCATAGAACTTCAAGAGTGTTTTCAGCTTTAATAAAAAGTCACCTGGACAAGCATTTTTATATTTTTAAATGCACTGATCCAAAGCTCTGGACAAAATGGCATAATGAAAGATGCAGAACCTCTGGGAAAGGAATCGCCATATGACAACAAATTACTTTAGGAGTTACTGCATAGTACATTGTCCACAGAAGTCAGTAAATACTAAAAAAAACCCAGCTCTGAATGCTGTCTCAGGCAATATCAATCAGCAAAGTAGCTAATACTTTTGCAGTGGCAAGATAAAATACCACTAGACGACAAAGCAACAAACATTATACCAGTTACTAAGCAAGATAATTAAATATACTGTGTGGTAATGAACAACTTTCCAAGCTTTCAATATCCCAGTTTTGCAGATCTGCTATATTTTCTGACAAACTAGCTGAACTGAGTGGTTAACTTGCAGATAATATCAGAATAAGACTTATTCAAGAATTCTCTAATCATTAAGCAGAGAGCACCACTCATGCATACTGAAATAAAATTTTGCAAAATCAATCAAAAAAGGAAAACTTCTTTTACTGATGTTTTACAGCAAAAAAAAAAAACATCTACCAATTAATGTCTGAATTATTGTTCTAAGTTCATTGAAGTTATACATATGGATATATCTATATATATCTATATACAGATATATATGTAAATCTATATATGTATATAATTAGCTACCTTAGTAAAAGAATTATGTGTTCTTATAAATATTTTCTGTCTTCTTCTTGGCTGATATGCCAAAGTAAAGGGGTTGACAGATACAGGGCAGATACTCTAACAGATAAAAATAAAACTCAATTAAGATCCCTATATAACAGGATATAGCTAAAATGAGAATTTCTGCAAAGACCAAATTACAGTTGTCATTCCAGCCAATTTTTCAGATAAAAATATCAGGACTGGTATAATTTTCCAGGATGTACTCAAAAAACCTCAGGAGTTAAATGCATCTAATACCTCACTATACTTCAAACAGTGTGCCAGGTTTTAGAAGCAGGGTTTTAGAAGTGAGGGTAAGCAGACACTTTTCCAGTGAAAAAAAAAAAAAAAGAGAGAGAGAGAAAAACCTAGCAAATGATAAATCTTGCGGATTTCAGGAAGTTGTGCCCCAGACATCATCTGTGAGATGTCTTTGACACTGAAGTTAGTTACACAGAGAAAAAATAGATTCCCTTCCTAACACCTTTCTTTTTACATTTCAAAATAAAAATATCATTTAACATTTAACAGCGCAGAACAGTCCAATGGCCTAAGTAGTTATATCTGAGCTTGGATATATCTTGAATTTTTACTGTCTGTGGAATCCTGACAGAATTCAATGACATAAGGTATTTATTTCAAGGATTTGTGATTCAATTTCAAGTAAATGTATATGTCATCAACTCCAAAAGCATTCATATCCATTACTGACTGCAGCTTATAGACATAGATAATGCAAGCATTTCAACAGCTTTTATGATCAGATTTGCTCCTCAAGGAATGATGTCATGTTATGGACAGAGAGGTCTCTTTTGCAGTGGTGAGCTGGAGTGGGGGTTAAAATGTTGTAGTCGATGACACTGTTAGTGACATACACTGTGTTTAATCACAGAATGGTTGAGGTGGGAAGGGACCTCTTGGAGGACATCTTGTCCAATCCCCCTGCTCAAGCTGGTCCAAGTAAAACTAGTTGCCCGTCATCATGTCTAAATGGTTTTTTAATATTTTCAATGATGGAAACTCCACAGTTTCCCTGGCCTACCTGTCCCAGTGCTCTGTTAGTCTCACATGGAAAAGTGTTTCCTTATATTAAGACAGAAGCTCCTGTGTTTCAGTTTGTGTCTATTGACTCTGGTCGTGTCAGTGGGCACCACTGAAAAAAGCCTGGCTCCATCCTCTTAGTACCCTCCCTGCAGGTATTCTCATATACTGATAAGACACCCCTGAGCCTTCTCTTCTCCAGTCTGAGCAGTCCCAGCTCCCTCAGCCTTTCTTCATGTGATGTACTCCAGACTCTGTAGCCCTCTGTTGAACTCTCTCTAGTGTGTTCATGTCTGTCTGACACTGGGCAGCCCAGAATTGCACCCAGCACTCCATGTGTGGCATCACCAGTCCTGAGCAGAGGTGAAGGATCATCTCCCTCCACCTGCCACAAGTACTTTGTCTGAGGCAGCAGATAGCATTCTGATAGCATTCACTGCCATTGCTGCAAGGGCATAGCTGGCTCATGTTCAACCTGGTGTCCAGCAGAACCTCCAGGTCCTTTTTTGTCAAGCTTATTTCCAGCTGGGTGGGCCCCAGCTTATATTGATGCATGATTTCTACCACACTTACTGAGTGAATTTATTTAAAAAGAGACAAAAATAAGAAAAAAAATTTTTTTTCTTCATTCAGGTGCATTTTTTCTCTATTTTTAGGTCTGCAGCAGTTGAAAAACAAAATTCATGTTAAAGCTCAATTACAGCAGCTCAACTGCTTTCAAATTAGCAATGTTTTCAGTAGAAAAGAATGTCATAATATCAAATTTATTGTCAGGTGTTGTTCCTGAACAGCTCAGAATTTTTATTACAAATAAGGTCAAGTAAGGCCAAGTAAGTAATGCACAATTTGCTAACTAATAACTACATCTTAAATTTGGAGAACCAATTAAATAAAATCTGATATGTTGTCTTTAATCTCAAAAGTTACTAGTCCATTCATAGATTGTATCAAATGCATATGACATTTAATCATCCACAATTCAAATATGAGCTTCTGTAAACGGAAACAAAGCAATTCTTTAACATGCAGATGTATTTCTGTGACTTCAAACATCAAGGGCCTACTCAGGACAATTTCGTTGTTAAAGTTGAAGTAACCACCAGAATTTCTATTGACTCCTGGGAGTGCTAAAGAAGTTAATCACCTCATGAGTGATGATATCACGATATTGTGCCCCTGTGAAGCAGCATATAATATACAATTAAACTTGCAAATAATGAATAGACAGAAAATTATTGCTCAACCTTGAGTTTTGCCAAGGTTAACACTTGTTCCAAGGGGGAGTAACACTTGTTCCAGCACCTGTGTGAAATATCTTGGGGCTATTAAACATAAATGTACCCTATGCTAAAGACAGTGGCTTCAGTTGGGAGCTCATAAGCATATTTTAAAATAAAAATTACCTGTGTAGGTTTCCCTCCAACATTTTTGTAGCGTTTATGTTATAAAATGCAAGAACAACAGGGCAGTCTGGAAGCCACCTAACACACTCACAACTGTAGCAGATTTGCTGTAATCTTCAGGCTGCATCTTTACTCTTACTCCTGCTCTTGATCTCTATCCTTATCTTTCTTGAGATACCTGGATGCATATGAAGACTTTCTGTCTGCAGAGTGGGAAAGAGGACTTACCTGTTCCCTGTTGAAATCAGGGCTCTAGCTCTTTAGTGTTTACTAAGCACCTGATCCCGGGCTTTGCAGAAGTGCAGCAGCTACAGTCCTGCTTCCTTTCACAAAACAAAATGGGATTATTTGGTTCTGAAATTACACAGGAGAAAACATTTCTAAATCACAATATATTAACATAATTATTACTATTATTAAACAATAATTATATTTATATTAATATTCATAATAATATATTGAATATATTAATATATTGTTTGATTAACAAATCATTCACCAATGTGGCCACTTACTTGAAAATTCAGACCAATGAGACAAGTTCCTTTAGCACTAACTAGAATGCATGCAAAATCTAATATACAAGCCCGTGCAGTACAAGTATTACACTATAATCCATTACAAGCAGTTTGCAGTTAGTTGCCTTGCAAAGATAGCTGTTTCATGGAATCCTATGGTACATTTTTTATTCTAATTTTACATCATATTCATTCAGCAAGGATGTATTCTCACCATATAAAGAATAAAATTTGTCATATTCCTATTAGTGTCAAGGCACTTTGAAAATATCCGATGTTTGAGACAGGTATGCCAAATGTATGCATCCATCTTTCCCACAGTGAACAGCAGGCTGAGGTATTTCAGCACTTCAAAAAATCCATGTACTTAATAAAACATAAACCACAACTTCTAGCCAAGCAAAGCTAATATTGGAACTTACATACACAAAGGCATATGCTTGCCACAAGAGAGAAACCAAGTGGCTAATCCAGCATCACCAATTTGCATCAGGACTCAATCTAACCAAGTCTCAGACATGAGCCTTGCTGAATAACATCTGTGGCTACAGGGTTTGTGCTTCAGCTTAGGGAACAAATCCCGGCCCTTAAATCTCTAGGGCTAGGGTTGGTTCAGGACTCTCACAGCATGGATAATCAATAGACTAGGAGCACAGAGCACAGTCTATATAATCCAAGTCATAAATGCAGCTATGGCTATTATTACTCTTATTACATTGTTTGCAATATTCCCAGCATGCCTGCTTCATTTTCTCTTTGCCTTCCCTCTCAAGAGTGCTTCCATATACAAGTCAGGAGTATGTGCTAATTTTTGCTGAGGTAGAGGGTTTTTTTCACTGACAAGCATTTAATGAATCAAGCATCTCTATGGGACTTAACTGTGCACCCTTGGCCTCTAAAGGGCCAAGGAACGCAGTACACAGCACATTTAGCTCTCAGACTGCAATCTTGCATTGCTGCTCTCACTGAAAACACAATCATTTAGCACAAGCTGAACCTCAAGATACATGCAGGTGCTTCACAGTTGCCAGTTTGACAAATGAAACTGTGAAACTGTGGACAGAAAGGAGAAGAATTAATTGAGGCATCTTAATAAGGTATTTTCTGTAATTGTAGTGTCATTCTTGGTAAACTGACTTCTGTTTCTCATGTTATAAGCTATATGCTATAATTTTCTGGAGCACATGTAGCAAAGTCACTGACTGGTTTCCATTTGGATTGCTACTGAGCCAAGATCACAAAGTGGTTTTAGATACATAGATATGTTCTTCAGACGAAACAACTCTGATTTCAACAACGCTAATGCAACCTACAAAATACACAGCAGGAACAAATTTGACTTTTTAGATTTGAAACATTTTGTACCATGATTTGAGGATATTCCAGATGCTGTATAGCTGCAAAATACGGGCACAGTGCCATACTGGCAAATGTTTCACTTTAAAAAACTATCCTGTTGACAGCCATTAATCTAATATGCTTTTAAATGCATCAATCTACTATCCTCCTTTGATGCACAGTGTGGTCACAGTCCTGAAATCCTTATTTGACCAAATATTACAGTGACTCATGAGTCTAAGAAAACTAAAAAAGTATTTTGCAGCTGGGACCAGACTTTTCACTTTTCAGTGGCTCCATATGGAGTTCTAACCTGCCTTTCCTTTTATGTAAATTATAATATAATATAATAAGAGCCATTATATTTGTCATTCCTTTGAAAATAATGCCAAAAGCACTGAATATTCTCTTTCTACAGGGAAGACGTATCTTAAATTATATAACACTGTGGTTTTTCTGTTTAAATTAGCATGTAATTTTTGCAAAGCTCTAACCCATATTTCATGTTTAAATAGGTTATCATCACTATATTCACAGTCACCACAAGGACTCTTAAGCAATGGTCTAAAAAAAGCCTAGAAATGTACCCTTTGTGACAAAACTGGGAATGCTCTTAAGCCACCTTTCATGTTGCAACTTGAAAATTTGTGCTTTTACCATTTCACTGTTCTTCCCAGTCTAGCCATTCTACAGAAAAACTGAAAGTTCAGTTCTGGAATTATTATTTCACAGCTAGGCTTCCTGCATTCAATAGTTCACACTGAGCTGAATCACATTGAGCCTTGTTCTTCTGCCATCAAAACCAACAACAAAACACCCCTGAGATTCGTATCGAAGACACTGAAATATTCTACTTTTTTCCTGTCCTCTTTTTTTTTTTTTTTTTTTTTTTTTTTTAATACAAGAATGCCAAAATCAAACATGGTCAAGAGGGGGTTACACATGATTGCTAATGTTCTTTATAACTTTTAACACCTTCCTATTACACCAGCGAGCAATAAAACGTTCTACTGTCAACTATGCTTTTTAACACCAAAATATACCACAATATTACAACTCAAGAATGCATCTACAGAATAACTAGATAATCTTAGATCATGTTTTATTTCATAGTTTATGTTGATTAATTATTATTCTAATTAATATTTCTAGGTTCTAAGCATAAAATAATAATTTGGCTGTCATAAAGCAAGAGGACAAACCTGGAGGAAAAACATTTCAGACATAACTTATTTGGGTGACACTGATGGTTCATTTTCATAATGTAAAAAATTTAAGATTTCATCTTTATTGAATTACTTTTTAGAAGCCTAATTATGCATTGCATAAGCTGTTAATATTGGTGTTCTTGTCCAACAAAAACACTGTCACTTTTTCATCACTTACAATCTCTATGTAGCTGAACTCTCTGATTTATCATCTCAAACATTTTTTGGTTTCCAGGGTGGATGTTTTGAGCCTTTGGGAACACAAAATGCTATTGGCAGAATAATGATTGAAGCAACAGTTTAGGTGGCCCACCATTATCCAGAGTGCAGTACAGTAGGGACTACTGTTAATTCATAACACACATGCCCAGTAAACATATTTCCTTTTCACATACAATTCTCTACACAGACTTAGATTTGAGGATACAGTGGACATCTTCATTGCAATATATGCTCTGATTGTGGGGAGTTAATTTCTTTGTCTGCCCTTTATCTAGTCCTCTTGGGCATGCCTTGGTGAGCCCAGCTCAGTCTGGGCAGCCTTACTCTGGAATATGTGGGGATGTTGTCCCTCTTACAACAGTGCTGATGTTTACAAAGGTATCTGGTTTTATTCCACTGAAGAAGCTAGCCACAGCTCCTCAGATGGCACATTTGTTGCTGCAGCATGTGTCTCATTGCCATGGCCTGCAGGACAGCACGGTTATGAATTGAGGGCCCCACCCAGTTTTCTGCCCAGCTCAGAGGTGCAGACCTTCATTTTGACACTTTCTGATGATCAATGGTATCTCCATTGTTGTATAAGTTACCATCAAGATGACTGGGATCTGTTCCTGCTGGCAAAATAATCTGTTCCTGCTGCAATAATAGCATCCACTATTCCATGCAATCGTTTGAATGCACAGTGTTATGGTCATCTTCATGACCACCCAGCTACTCCAGCATTTGTCTAGGGTTATTTTCCCTCTGGGGTCCCTTGATTGGTTGCTGCATATATATATATTTCTTCAAGAGCAGCTGGGAAAAGAAGACCCTGATTGTCTAGGGAACCACATGTTCATTTGGTGCACACATCTTGTAAGTCTGATCACCGTTACCTGGGACCACAGAAAATAATGGCCTCAGTGAGGTCGCATTTTAGCTGCAGCTTCTCTCTTCTCCCAAGATTCATATTGTTGTTCATGTGTCCCTCTTGAAACCTGTTCACTCATATCTCTTCAACATCACCCTCAACCTCTGACTCTGGTTACGGTCCAGGGCCAGAGGGATATTGAACTGGGTTGCCAGACATCCTAGGGTACTCTGAAGTATTTGATTGATTGAGCAGGGTACAACCTGTAGGACTGTTACTGGAAGCAATGTCAGAGGTGCATGCCCCAGCTAAGGTTTGGACTTTCCATGCCCATCAAGATGGGTGCACTTTTGGAGAAAGAGGGAGGGAGGAGAATGGTGTCAGGGTTATGCAGTTATTTGCTCAAAGGAGGCAGTGTTTCATAAATATTATGTCTACAGCTGTCCTTGGTGTGTTACCAGGAGATGTTAAAACTTGCTAGCAGGCAGACCTCAGCCTCTTTAAACAATTGCCCACTAGATCCTTAAAAGCTTATACTTTTGTCTCTTGTTATGGGCGCACCCTGATGATCTCTAGTTTCCTAAACCCTTCTCACCCACGTATTCCATAATCCTCACAGCTCAACCACTACCACTTTCCTCCTTCTATTATCCTAGTTTTCAGTATTTCCCAGCATTTCAGAAATATAACTGAGGTAATTTTTATTACTAGAACTGCAAGTGCTCTCCATCTGAATATTGATGTAAGAATAGCAGATCTTTCAGGAGGGAAAGCAGACTAGAGAATAAATTCTGATGCAAGTGAGAAAAATCAATCTTGTTATCAAAGTGTTATAAATTAAGTGCTTAACATCAGACAATAACTTCTCCCCACTACTAATTTTACAAGAATTAATCTGTGAATGTATTGAATGGCCAAGACAGCCACTACCACAATGTGTCATTTTAGCTGAACCTGGTCAGTAAAGAGAAGATAACTGTGGTGCATATTGGGGACATCAATCCCCTCAGTGGCAACCAAAGTGAATCAAATGTATATATCTGAATGTGAGCCCATGTGAAGCACTGATGGTTCTCAGTTTCAGGGGTGGAGAAGTACACTTAAGCATAGTGACTTGGTGTCATAAAATTATTAATCTTGTATGAAGGAATAATAGCAGACAAAATATGAGACAGACAACAGCTCAAGTCACACAGACTCAGAGAGATAGCTGTACTACTTGTCACTTTTAAGATAACTTTCCTGACAGCACTAACTCTTTAATTCTTCAGCATCAGGATTTACTGTAAAACAGCACGGTTTTGTTACCCCCCCAAAAAATGGACTTGTCAATGACATTGAGTGATTGTCTGCTGCTTAGAAAAGCAGAATCTTTATAAGTCTGCTCACATAATACAGTGGAAAAGAGAGAGTTTCATCCCACTATTTTCCCCATGTTTTATCTTACACCATAAAGTAGAGAATAAAATGAAAATAAATAAAAAACTCACCTATTTCTTCATTATAAAATTTTGAAAGCTCAAGCTTTCCTTTCAGAAAATATATTCCTTTTATAATCAACTCTTACCTGAAAATAAGACCTCAAGAAACATTGGGTAAAATTACCTTGGATCTATGATGTAGGAAAGCTTTAATCTTATTGAGCCATTACTGATCCATCAGTTATATCAGGAATTCCTGTCTTTTATTTGCTCAGTTTGGAACAGGTTTTTTTGCAGTGTCAATTTTCCAATTGTCAATCTAAATGAGTTCAATGTCAGGAGTAAAAACAGGTAAGTAGTGTCAGGTGTGAGCTAAATATTTAAACACACATTTTCCTGTAAAGAACAAGCTTTCTAATAATTTCAGATATCCTCTTTCATCTTAGTCACAGTACAGTTTCATAATTTAAGTCACTAAGGAAACCAATTAACTCTTGGATGTAAAGCTAATTGTTCCTCATAATACTATCAAGGCACTAGAAAGGAAGGGCCTAACTAAAGGGACTAAAGATAGTAAATAAGGAATAGATGTGAAACATTTGAACATATGTAATTTTTTAAGTCTTCATTTCTCAGAAATAAAGTTTAAAAAATTATATAACATGCTTAAGCTTAGAAAAACATATAAACATTGAATTAACAGAGAACTTACTTAATTCAGAAAATTAATGCTCTCAGGAAAATGTACTTCTTTTCACATTTTTGTATTACCAAAGAGCTACCTTATCTGATAACGGCATTTGATAAAGGTTACAGAATATTTGTTACTTGTTTTTTAACAAATATTTCTTTTTAGATTTTTAACTACCATCTCCCTCAGCTGTTTCAGGGAAATACTCTGTGTTATGTATTTTTCCTCACAGAAGCTTCCTCTCTGCCAATGATCTCAGTAAAATACCAAAGAAATATCCTGGTTTCCAGTAAAATAGAACCAATTATCTTTTCAATAATTTTATTTTACAGTAAAACCACAACAGTTTCATCTAGATTCTCCACAGCTACTAGCAATTGTATACAGAAGAGTCAATTTTACCTGACCCATCAGCTAACAGACTACATTCAAAACCAATGGCCAGCTTCCCATTTAGTTATCTCGTTTGCAGCTTTGATACATATTCAGTCAACAGCAGTCAGTAAAGCCAGTATTTTAAGAATAAGGAAGAGGTAGGGGAAGAGCTTTAAAGCTTTATGAGGTTCATGAGGGAAAAAAGGTGTTACTTAGCTAGTCTACAATCTTCTTTAATGGCTAGTCCTGTAGCTTTCCTTCCAGCTCATTGTAAGTGAATCAGTATGTGGCATGAACTACAAATGGATCATCAGCAACAGGCACTGCCTTACATAAAAGATACTTGATTTTGAAATGCCATTATCATTATCTGTATATTCAAGTGGATTGAGGGGAGTGTTCCTTAATCTGAGAGTGATGGAGGTCAAACCAGGATTCAAACATGAAGCTTGAAATTTTCTTTTAAATACAGAAAATTTCATTTGATATTTCTAAATGAAGAAAATTTATCTATGAACTACAAGAAGATGCAGTAGTTAGACATTAAAAAGATTCTCCCAGAACAAAATAAAATGTTGGCTTTTTAATCATGACAGCCTAGATGTACATATAGAATGTACATAACCATGTGTATGTCCATGCCCGCACAGAGCTTTCAGTTTCTTGAAAGCAGGCAGGAAGATAATTGAGCAAACACCTCAGTAATCAGTGAATTATACAAATTCAGACTAGAGTAACTGAAGTCTCCCTTTTATGTGTTGGAATCAGCATCATTGCCAGACTTGTACCTAGACCCTAACTAGGGAAGCAGACTGCAGAAGAGCAATAAATGACTTTGCCTTTAACCCTATTGCTTTTTTGTTATTGTTGCTAATAGAGGACTCAAGGTATATTGAACGCTTCTTCTAACTTTTTTGCCACCAGCATTTGTCTCACCTTTTCAGGCAACAGCTGAAAGCAAGACAGTCCAAGGTTCCCTGCTCAGTTTGTCTCTTTCCCTGGGTCCTTCTTCTCAGGGCAGCAAATTTTGCCTGTTGGGAAGACCTTCAGTTCAGCCTATAACCCCATGACTATTTTGAATATGACTTTTTACTCTCCAGTAAATCAACAAAGCTGTATAACGTTGTTATGGTTTAGACCGTAGTTGCCAGTGACAGACAACAGATGCTCTCCCCAACCTCTTGCTCCAAGGAGAGAAGGAGGAGAGATGAAGAGATTTACCTCAAACAAGGACATATGCCTTGTCCTTTTTGCAAGCTGCAAACCATGCAAGAGCCTCCTACTCATCCTGAAAGAAAACTTACCAAGGAATCAAAGCCAAAACAGAAAACTGAGAATACTTTTTGCTAATATTAACTGAGCAAGTATTAACAGAACATTTAGGACGTGTGGAGTAAACATAAAGACATTCAGATGTCCTCTAAGGGATCATTCAGAGGAGGTAGATGGAATGATGGAGGAATAGGATTTGTCACATTGTTGAGTTGATGCTAACATTAATCATTTATTTGCTATTCAGAAGGATTTGTATCAGACATCTTTTCTCATTACACCTGCAGTGAAGCTCCAAATATGGCTACAAGATAATGAGAGCTAGTAAAGCTATCTTCAAGTTTAGTTCTTCAACTGAGTAAAATAGCCAGAAAGCCCATGTTCAGAATCTGTCCATGCTGGAATCATATAGATAGTTATCATTGCCAGGCCAAATATCAAAGAAGAAATCCACAATTAGATCTCCACACCACCATAAGATGTTACTAGCTCAACGAAGATTTATTCATTTGATTCTCACAAGATCAGCAATAAAAGTACTCATCTGCAAAGGATGATTACATCTTTATGTGCAAAATGGTCAGCTGTCAGTGTGTTAATGCATATAGCGGAACTGCATTATAGGTTATATTATAATGTATAAGGCACAGAATAGAATTCCAATTCATTCACTCCACAAGACAAACCTGTTTTGGAAACGATCCAACATATGTATTAAAGAATACTTTCTTTCTTTTTTTTTTTTTCTTCCCAAGTTTCTTCCCAAGAAACTGAAAGATGTACAGTGAATGGGTGAGAAGTTCTCAAGAGGGAAAAAATGGTCAGTTTAAGCAAATCACATCCATGACATCCTGCTCGAGTTGTCAGTAGCTGTGGGTTACCTTTTCTCAATGCCTGACTTGGGTAGTTGTAACTTGAACTTCTGAAGTGCTGAGATGATTAAAACACGATAAACTCTGATTCAAATGTGGAAAAGATTTTTTGACGTTGTCAGGTCCTGTTTGGCTCAAATCGCAGCATCCAAATTTAGCAAATACTGATGATCTTAAACTCTTGGTCTCAATCTCTAATCTTAAAAAAAATTGTCCCTTTTCACATGTTTAAGAGAACACAAATGTTTGCGAATACTGTTGGCAGATGAACCCACTGAAAAGTTAGCACAGAAAACATGGCATCACACATTTAGTAGGTCAGGGTAAATCAGTATTTAGATGCTCATTCACTTTCACATTTTGTCTTTTCTATGCTCCAAATAAGGCTACCAACTGAAAGAAAACAGTTTGTAGTTAAATACTGAGGCATACAAATGGAAATACATTAAGACTAAACAGTCATTCTTAACCCTGGTATTTCCTCTTGATTGACTACTACTAAACAATGAAGTTTTAGTGCAAGAAAATAAGGTGTTAATTACAGCCTAGAGCATCCTGCCCAGATCAGTACAGGTCTTGAGCAGGATTGTGGCCTTCTGAATCACAAGACTTTTAACTCTGAACTAGAATTATGAATAAGGTAATTAGCAAGTGTACACTTTTCAATATTTGAAGCAGCCTCAAATACGCTACAGATATCAGCTGCTAGCTGAGGTGTGGTTGGATTCCCAGATCGTGGGAATCCACAAGGCTGTCAGAGGGCTGACACAGGTACACAATAATACAGTCTTCTTTTTCTATTATGTTAATCATCATGAGATTTTAGGAGTTTAGCAAACATTCACCAAATCCTAGTGGCAGAAAAGAAAAACAGCTTCAGGGGAAGACTTGCATAAATCCATGTTTCATAATCTGTAAAAATAGTATTTGCAGATTTTGAAGAGGTTTTTTTCCCAAGAGTTTCTATAAAGCATGTATAAAATGAGATTTCTTTCTCCCATAAATGCTTCATTCTGAGTTGATAATAAAAACATTCTGTGGGTTGAGGAAACAAGTAAAACAGATATTTCTGATATATCATGGTCTATACTGAGAGTTCTTCTTCTAAAGGTTGGGTGTGAACCACACCAGGAAAAACCATCTCTGTACACTGGAAAGACAAAGACAGGAGAAGGAAAGAGAGAATCGGCCCAAACATATATTTAAACACTAGCTTTGACAGTTTTGCATGGTTACAATGAAAATAAAGCAGATTGTTGTTGTAAGAAGTTCCAGGAGCCCTTAATGTGTTCTTATTATAAGAGAACACAGATTTTTTTTTTCAACAAATAGGTAAC
The DNA here is from genome assembly GCA_004320125.1 of Scolopax mira. Lineage (NCBI taxonomy): Eukaryota > Metazoa > Chordata > Aves > Charadriiformes > Scolopacidae > Scolopax > Scolopax mira. The sequence goes on from BJBW01009100.1 coordinate 67,053, forward strand.
TTATTTTACATGAAAATCTGAAACTTTATGATATGATAAGTTCCAAAGAACAGTGTGGAATAGGAAGCACTAAAACTAATTAAGCCACAATAAAGAACATTTTGGAACAATGTGGTTGAATAGTAGAAAGATTTATCTTGTTTGCTAAAATTGAAAGTCACTGCAAGTTTATAGGCAGATGAGCTGGTTAAAAAGATTTGTCTTCTTACATGAAGTCTCAGGAACTTCTCGAGAGAGATATTCCAATAAAAGATATCGGAGATAAATTTTATTATTATGATTACTCCTAATTGCCATCTCCCTTGTTTATCTGAAAGGTCAGTTCAGTGTCATTCCAACAAATTCAGTCTGTGGTGAAAGAAAAAGAACTTGGTTCTATAGTTCCAGTAGACTTAATATTAAAAGAATCCTATCAACAAAACCCTGTAAGGATATATATATAAAAAGGATATATAATCCTGTAAGGATTATATACAGGAGAACATATATTCCTAAAATAGGGAGGGAAACTAGATGTCTAAGAACAAGCATGAAAATAATTATTGATTATTTAGTTCCTATTATATTCCATTTTTCAAAACATTTGTAGTCAAATATATTTAAGCCTGTGTCATTCTGCCTTTTTGCTTCTTCAGACCTGTTTTTTAAAGCAGAAATTTTGCTTTATAGATTGAAGTTAGCATTTATCTTTTTTTTTAGGATGAAAATTGTATTATGCCACAGGTTTGTAAGGATTTTGCACATTTGAATTTTAAAATATAATAACTTAAAAGTAGGAAAAACTTAGAAACTGGGAAAACAACTTAGAGGCAATGTCTAAAAAATACAAAAAATATATGGAAGTGATACTTTTTAAGTTGTTTGGTTTAGAATTAGAAGAAATAGCAAAGACATATACATAAAGGAGGTGAGATTAGGTACATGATCAAGAAAAAGATTCAAATGAAGAGTAGTCTCAGAGACTGACTGAATAATTGCCCAAGGGAGTGTGTGGTTTGGAGCAGAACTGCAGCCAATGCAACATGGAGTGCCCTTTTTCACAGTATATTTTAGGCTTTTTATTGATGATAAGTTTCATCTTGCACAACTTCATTGTAAGTTTATCATAGAAATTGGTAGAAAATCTTTCCTCTACTTCCTTCTACCACTACAAAGTGGCAGATGCCATCATCTCGTGTATTTTTCACCCACACAGAGAAATTATCCTAATACTTCAATTTGCTCAGAGAGAAAAAAAAAAAAAAAACAAGACCAAAAAAAAGAGAGATCTCGGAAGCATAGTAATTATGGTAAGTTTTAAATATATGTGAGGAGTAGCCACAATAAATTACAACAAAATTACTTGAGTGCAATTTCCTCTGAAACTATAGATATTTCACAGTAAAATACTTGAAGGGGAATTTAACCGGATAGTAAACCACCCCAAAGGAAGCACTTCATTTAGAAGACATGACTTTATAGAATGCCTGACACTGGTCTGCAAGTGAAATAACAGAAAATAATTAGTGATTAACTGCAAAAGGGAAGAAAACTTTCTTCAGGGAAATATTTGTCACGCTAGTCCCACTTCAATCCTTCCTCAGGAAAGTACATTATAAGAAATTTATACTGGGAAGGAGCTGCAGGTTTGATTTCTCCTAATTTTTAGCAGTGCCTAAGAAAGCCTATGCAAGAACATTCCCAGACACAGATCAGTTTTAGCAGAAGCTCACCTAACTAGTAAAATATTATCATTAATAATTTGGGAATTACCCATTATCACCTACACTTTTTATAATGAAAAAGACCCCATCCAAACACTGAAGGGTTACAGTCAGTACCTATTCCACCTAGAAGAGTATCTTGCCACAAATTCTGAGACACAAAGAAATAAATTTATTCTTTTACAGGTAGACTCCAGGGGAGACTTAGCTGTGGCTAATTTGTGTTTAGTTAAGGGCTGGCTACAATTCTCACCATGCCAACAAAACCATTTGGGTTGGTGGGAAGAAGTTAGAAAGGAGAGGGTTCTTTGTCACTCCTTCCAGATCAGCCTCCAGGGCAGGTGTCCAAAATCATTAAGAGTCCATTAGGATCTGTGGGATAAAAAGTATTAAACTACAGTAGAGATTCTCAGGTTATTATAGGAGTTATGTGCTACATTCCTTTAATTAGAACTATGCATCATTGAGTACATTCTTTTATAATGCTTAGCCTCGTAACATTTAACTGAAGACTTTGTAAATTTTTAAGTACTGAAGAATTTTGGAGAAGAAGTTGTTTCTATCTCCTGTTCATTTTGAAACTGTTCGCTGAGAAGTCTTTTAATCAGCTAAAGACCAGTTTAAAAAAATCACCACATTAACATCTTATGTCCAGAGTAAAATTCACATTTCATAAGTGAAAATGCTTATTTTAGATTGCTACAGAACCATAGAGAAGGCACAGAATATGAACACTTTACGGAGTGTAAAAGCTGAACTGACAATCAGTCCTTCACCCAATTACTGTATCTTAAATTCAGTGCAGGACTTTGTAAAGATTTTATATTACACAGCAGTATAAGTATACAAATTCTGTGAATCTTCCTGAAACAAGTACCTATTGCACAGTTACCTGTGAATGGTAGGCAGACTGGTTTCATTGATCCCAAGATCTTTTCCTATTGCTTTTGTTCCAAAGTAATCTCTTTACCTTTGTGAAAACTTGATTTCAGAAAGCAGATTCCCAAGACGGTCCATATGAAAGATTGGAAAATATTTTGATTTTAAAGACTCATTTTTTAGCCACATTTAAAATGTACTTATAAAACTTGTACAGATGTGTCCTTAGACCAAGGTCATTTTTTCTTAAGCTACTTGTAGCTAAATCATTTTTGTTAGTATGGAGTTGTCACACTCTGTGGGGCATAAAGCCACCATTAAGTCTGCTAGAGCTGCTTCTGTATTTTTGCTTCAACAATCCTAGCCCAAACAGTAAGGCTTATGCAACTCAACAGGATTCACTTCCTAAAAGCTTTCTACTGCAGTAGTCCTAACTTTTGTCATTACCGGGCTTTAGAATGAGCAACCACAAACACCACTGGTACTCAAGCTGACACCTCACCCTTCCAAGCTCAGTCCAGGGTCTCTCTCAGGTCATAACTCTGCACCAAAGACCCAAACATCGCACAAAGAAAATTCTTTTTCAGCACCAAGTGCTGCTAAAACACAAACTCTTCTTTGGGATGACTAGCTTCCTAAGCAGACACAGCCATCTGACTCTTCCTGACAGGTCCTGATCTTTCCCAAAGTATATTCAGCTGGTTTTCTTACTTTCAAGTACGTTTATTAACTCCTTCCTTTCTTGTTTAGAGGAGAAACTTCATTGAAGCACAATGGAAGATAGATTGGGAAGCATATATTACAGAGAATTACATGAATATATGGGTGGAAATATCTTTATAGTTCAGATAATATAAAGAGCTGCCAGAAGGCATGTTAAAGTGAAACATAAATCAGTCTCATTAATCATCTTATTAGGAAGAAGTATAAAGAAAGTGTAGATATTACTGAGGTTTGATACCTTGGCTATATTCTATAGAACCTTTACCATCAGAGGTGACTACATAAGTCAGTTGTTCAATTCAGTAATGAATATATTGTTGCCAAGTTTATTGAATAACTAACTTTAGATACTATTTATTTGCTTTTTTACTAATTATGTGCCATTTGAGTGATATAAACTTGTATGACATAGATAGACATAGTGAAAGACAGCTTCATTGTTTGCATTTGATAATTTATTCCCTTTCAACCAAACATGTTGACAACTCTGCTGGGTATCACTACTGTTGATTAACATGATACTAGTACCCATGATTCCATAAAATCTTAGAATTATAGACTAGATTGGGCTGGAATGGGCCTTTAAAGGTTATCTAGTCCAACTAGGCCGTCAATGAGCAGGGAAATCTTCAACTAGATCAAGTTGCTTAGAGCCCCATCCAACCTCACCTTGAATTTTTCCAAGGATGGTATATCTACCACCTCTCCTGGCAATCTGTTCCAGTGTTTCACCACCCTCATACTGTAAGAAAAATTCTTCTTTATATCTAGCCTGAATCTAATGCTTTAAGTTTAAAACCATTAACACTTGTCCTTTCGCAAGAGGCCCTATTAAAAAGTCTGGCCCCATCTTTCTTATAAGCCCCATCTAAGTACTGAAAGGCCACAATAAGGTCTCCCTGGAGCCATCCCTTCTCCAGAATGAATCCCAACTGTCTCAGCCTGTACTCATAGCAGAGGTGCTCCAGCCCTCTGTTCATTTTTGTGGCCCTCCTCTGGACTCGCTCCAACAGGTCCATGTCTTTCCTGTGCTGAGGGCTCAAGAGCTGGATGCAGTATGCCAGGTCAAGTCTCACCAGAGCAGAACAGAAGGGCAGAATTACCTCCCTCAATCTGCTGGCCATGCTGCTTCTGATGCAGCCCAGGATATGGTTGGCTTTCCAGGCTGTGAGCACACATTGCTGGCTCATGTCTAGCTTTTTGTCCACCAATACTCCCAAATCCTTCTCATCAGGGCTGCTCTCAATCTCTTCATCCCCCAGGCTGTATTAATACCAGGGCTGGCCCTGACCCAGGTGCAGGACGCTGCACTCGGCCTTATTGACCTTCATGAGGTTCACATGGGCCCACTTCTCTAGTCTGTCCAGGTTCCTCTGGATGGCACCCTATCCCTCAGACATGTCTGTTGTACCACTCAGCTTGGTGTTGTCTGCAAACTTGCTAAGGGTGCACTCAGTCCCACTGTCTATGTCACCGAAGAAGATATTAAACAATACTATTAAACAGTACTGGTCCCAGTACTGACCCCTAAGGGGTTGTTTCTGATCTCCATCTGGACATTGAGATGTTAATAACCTCTGAATGCAACCATACAACCAATTTCTCATCCACCAAATAGTCCATCCATCAAATTCATCTCTCTGCAATTTAGAGAGAAGGATGTTGTAAAGGACCATGACAAAGGCCTTAAAGAAGTTCAGATAGATAACAGCTGTAGCTCTACACCTGTCCACTGATGTGGTCACTCCACCATAGAAGGGCACGAGGCTGATCAGGTAGAACTTACCCCTGGTGAAGCCATGATGGCTGTCTTGAATCACCTCCATGTGCCTTAGCATATCTTCCAGGAGGATCTTCACAGGAACTTCCCAGGCACAGAGATGAGACTGGCAGGTCAATAGTTCCAAGGGTCCTCCTTTCAACCCTTTTTAAAAATGAGTGTGTATTTCCCTTTTTCCAGTCACTGGGGACTTGCCTGACTGCTCTGACTTTTCAAATATCATGGAGAGTACCTTGGCAACTATATCAGCCAATTCCCTCACGAGTCTGGGATATATCTCATCCAGTCCCTTAGCCTTCTGTATGTTCACGTTCCTCAAGTGGTTGCAAACCTTATCTTCTCTTACAGTGGGGGTATTTTGTTCCCACTGTCCCTGTCTTGTACTCTACTCCAGTCCATCTACTCAGGAAAGTGGTTGCCAGTGAAGACTGAGACAAAAAGTTGTTGCGTGTTTCAGTTTTCTCTGTGTCTGTTGTTACCAGTTTATCAGTCTTGCTCATCAGGGTAGATACACTTTCTTTGACCTTCATTTTCTGGTTGACATATCTGTAGAAGCCCTTCTTGTTCTTCTTTGCATCCCTTTCCAAGTTCAGCTCCATCCACACCTTGACCTTCCAGACCTCACCCCTACACAAGCTCTTCTCAGGACACCTGTCCCTGCTTCCAATACCTGTGCATCTCTTTCTTGCCCTTTAGTTTGACCAGCAGATCTTGACTTAGCCATGTTCATCCCTTGCCTTTCTTTTCTGATTTCTTATACCTGAGGATCCAGAGCTCTTGCACTCTATGGAAAGCGTCCTATAAAGACTTGTCTGTTCTGCTCCCTTGTCCCTGAGGGCAGTTTCCCAGGGGATGCTATGGACTAACTCCTTGAAGAAATGGAAATTTGCTTTCCTAAAGTTCAGGATCCTGACTTTACTCCTCACCTGACTCATTGTCGTGGTTTGGCTGTAGATGGGAACAAAGGACCACGTGGCAGTCACTTGTAC